>JZLH01S0081920.1:18927-30401 GCA_001188425.1 Eucidaris tribuloides | reverse complement strand
CAGGTATTCAAACCAGTTTGAAAACCTATTTTCGATCGTACCATCACCTGCGATCACAAGTGAATTCCATTGTTGTCGTACGATAAATCGTACGATCTAGCTGCAAGTACTTGCGATCACCTGCGATAAATCGTCGTAACTCAATCGCAGGTAGTCGTAACTGCTAGTGTGACCAAGGCCTTATCAAAGGCACTGGTAGCATTGGGAATCATGTAGCTCAGATTTTTTTAAATGTGGTAAATGTTAGCCAGTACCTTTAAATATTCTTTCTGTAGAGTCAAGCTGTTTTTTTTATTAATAAAAATCCAGATCTGTTTGTGATATGCAATGGATAGTTTGGTGTAATTAGAGTGATTAATGAGGCATAAATTCAAATTCAAATCCAAATCCACAATATTCATTCATAGTTGTACATCGCGGCTTGGTTCTTGTGTATTTTATTCAATACTATGCTTTTTCAAAGTTAAACCAGTGGCTGATCAAAAATCGCCGTACACCGACGTAATAATCCAGTAACTACAGGGGGACTGTACGTTTACAGTGAAAAGACAAAGTGTAGACATATTATGGGAATACCTTTTTCATAACTCACTGAATTTTGTCGGGGCCATTGTAATTGGTTTCTAGTCAGTTGATCATGTGTATCAATGATGACTCATAGTTAATCATCTCTTCACCCCTGGATTTGAACTTGTCCAAATTTCAAACTGAGGTAAAATTGAAAATGCAAAACCTGTTTTTCTGTGTCATAAATATCAATTACAATTTATACATATCTGGGAAATGGGTGGTTTATTATATCATTACTACTTTTGGTGAGCATAAAAACCTTCACAGGTGGAATAGGGCTTGGCAATGCTTTCACCACATTTAAAAAAGGGTCGACACCAGGGTTAAAGGCATCATGCTACCGGTGTCTCTGATAAGGTTTTACACCGAGTCCTGAAAAAAATACAGTTCAAAACTATCATTAAGTGCTTCTAAAAAGTGAAAATCATTCAGCGATCATTCCCGTTTTTCTCCATAGACTGCTGTGTAGCGGAATTTTCTATCAGCTGAGAATAAATTCATGTGCCGATTTTGATCTGTACATATTTTACGAGTGACAGCATAACTTTCAAAATTTTTATGTTCTAGGGTGTTATTTGTCCATTCAAACACTGCCAGCTATGTCAGATTACAAAGTTTGATAATTTTTCAAATAAGGCTTCCACAATGTTATATAATGTCTTTAAATCTTAGGGAGTGCAAAATCTCACAGGGGGAGGGGGAGGGGGAGGGGGAGGGGGAGGGGGGGGGTGGTCAAAACTGTTGTTAAACCCTAATTTCCTGAATCACACTGTGAAAACCCCATGGTTTTCTGTATTTCACAAATTTCAGGGGAGCTACCCATGGTGTTTCAACCATAGGGTTGTTGGCCAGTTAACATTTATCAAACATTAGGCCTATAGCAGAGATGCCAAGCCTCCCTGATTCTCAGGAAGGCTCCCTGAAAATTATATGATTTTTGTGTGTGAATCGGTGTATAAATTTCAAAGCCTTACTGATTTTTGGGCTGGCTACTCCCATTGAATGGTACACATTTGCTAGAAACCTCCCTGATTCTCAATCCAATCCTCCCTGAAATAGTTGGCATCCCTGCTATAGGCCTACTAAATAAACTCACAAACATTACTCTATTCAGAATGCAAAGGCAGAACATTAGTGTGTACAGAATTGAGTTGCTAATGTATGTAGCAGGAGTGCTATTTAGTTTCGCTCTTGTTCACCTATACAGTTTTATTTTTAACATCTTGCTGCTGAATAGAAATTATTTCAGGATGACCGTTCCCTTTAAATAGAGAAACTCAGCACAAAATTTGATTGGCATGCCCTTAGGCAGGCTATAGCACCTAACCTTGCCTGTATGAGATTGAGCACAGCGAACAGGGACAAACCAACTCAAAAAAAGGTGTTAACAAGGTCAGTGTGCATGGTCTGTTTAATTAGGGCTTATTGTAATTGATACTGCACACCTACCATTGATCCAGCTAATCCTGTAATTGCCAGGAATGTGGAAGAAAACCTTGTACCTTGTCGGACCCTCGAGGGTAGTGTTGTTGGCAGGTAAGGTCCAGGTATTATAATGTTGTATTGCCTATGTTTGATGTGGTGTCCATCAAAAAAGAGGTTTTTTATGCCTGCAGGGTTTGTATGGCACTGCTCAGTTTCGGCTAACCTTGACAGCTTTCAACATATTCCACGCTCTGTGTGATTGATAGGTTGATTCAACATGCAACTAGTCATTCTTTGACTTTATGGGGATCACCAAATTTGGACTTACATGTAACCATGGACCCACTCTAACTCCTGGTGTAAAACATGTCATTATTAGCTTTGTGACTTTATGATGTACTGTACATGTGGACATTTTGTGAAGTGTTCAAATATTTAGTTCGTGAGCTGTGAGATACACACCACAACCATCAACCATGTGTGCTCACCCACTGATTTGCTGAAGTTGGTAGAGTCCGTCTGTAACATAGGCTGCTCATCGCTGATCCAGCTTCAGTAGCATGAGTTTTTGACTAAGTTTTGATCAGCAGGCATTTGAATTTTTATAGTCTGTTGTTCATTAAAAATACTTTTCAGCCTCTAGGCTTTGTGAGAAGTCAAGTTTTTATCTTGTCAAAAGTCCTTTAAATCCAGAACTTAATATGAATGAAATATTACAATGAATGTACAGAAAATGTATTGTACCCCAAAAAGTATGTTTTTCCTCATTTCACAGGAAATCCTTGATTAAAACGCCAAATTTATGGTGAAAGATCCAATGTAACCTACCAGTTTTATGGGTAATTTTGGGAGGGTTTTTCCTCTAATACCCATACAGTGAAACCTGTCTATAGTGGCCACCCAAAGGAAACAAGAAATGTGACCTTTATAGACAGGTGGCTGCTATAGACAGATTCTTTAACACTTGATTTGTCTCTAGGGGAATCATTTCTGTGGCCACTATATTTGGGATAATTTCACTAGTCATAAGGACCATGGTTCATAAGGGCCGTTATTCATAACGTGTAATTTCCTATACCTGAAGGGTCGCTATTCATACAGGGAAAATAGGGTCATTATTCATAAACTCATAAGGACCATTATTCATAGGGATTGCCATTCATAATATTAGAAGAGGGTCGCTATTCATAATCGAAGAAAAGGGTCATAAATTATAAGGACCGCTATTCATAATAGGTCATGAGGGTCACTATATATCATAAGTCATAAGGGTCGCTGTTCATAATACTAAATTGGGGTTGTTATCATAAGGAGGTCACTACTCATAATCAAAAGAAGAGGGCGTATTCATATAGGAGAAGAGGTGTATTCACAAAGGTCATATCATTAGGGTCGTTATTCCATAATCGAAGAAAAGGTCGCTATTTCATAATTGAAAAGGGTCACTATTCATAAAGGTCAATATTCATAAGGATACATTATGTCACAAACCGGAAACCGCGGTCGCTCATCATAATGTATGGAAGGGTCACCTTATGAATAGCGACCATCTCTTCCCTTTATGGAAAAAGCGGCCCCTTTGTTCGATTCAGGACTGCTTACCGTTATGAATTTTTATGAGCCATTATAAATAGCACGCTCTTCTTCCTATTATGAACTAGTGACCCTCTTGTTCGATTAGAATAAGCGACCCGTATTTGAATATGTCTTTATTATAGAATAGGCCTCTTTTTGTTATTATGAAATAGGCGACCCTTATAAATAACGACCCTGATTTGGTATTATGAATAGCAACCCTTATGACTTATTATGTATAACGATTAACGACCCTCATGTCTTTTTATGAATAGCGGTCCTTATGAATAATGACCCTTATGAACTGCGACCCTCATGTCTTATTATGAATAGCGGTCCTTATGAATATTTTTTTTTATGAATAGCGGTCCTTATGACTAGTGGGCGGACCCCCTATATTTTGGCTGCTGTTGAGAGGTGGCCGCTAAGACGGGTTTGACTGTAATTGTAACGTTACTGTCATAGTTTATATTCGTTCGGTAATAAGGGATACTAATTGTGGCAAAAACTTGCACCACCAGTGATACATTAGGAATCAAAGGTACATGAATGTAACTCCAAAAGGGGGAGGGGCATTCAATATCTGCTACAGTGAATTCAAAGTGACTATTTGGCCAACAATGTGGGAGGTCAATCTATACACAGACAGTCAAATATCATGCCATATTGCCCTGTCAGACTGACAAACAGCAGTTTGGGGGTAATTTGTAGCCGAAAGTCACAAATCCTGACAAATCATGGGTCTAAAGAGTAAACCGTCCTGTTTGCACTCTCTATTATGTGACCCTCTCCAGATTTTGGTAAACATGTATGACTTGTGTATTGATAGATGAGCAGGTTTTCCTTGTATATGTTTTATTTGTGGTCGATCTGGAGTGTCTGTGACAGAATAATAAGTCGCGTGATTTACAGACTATGTTTGTTTGCTAACATGTAATCCCATCATTACGGGTAATCAAAGAATGATTTGAAAATGATTCACGACCACAATGATTCTGTATATCTTCACCTTGCAGTCAAGCCCCCAAACAGGTTGGGGAAATGTTTTCATGAATGTAGCACTTGTTACCGATGTGAGCCCTCACCTTGAAAACCTGCATAAAGTTGCAAATTTATAAAGGCTTGAGTAGTGAGTGAAGAATGGATGTTTGGAATAGCAAAAGATAATTTGTGAGATTTGTACAATACATGTTTGATTTCTCAACTTTCTGACGCCACGTTTCCCAAATATTCAGAAATACTTTTTGATTTTTGATTTTTTTTTAAATTTTTTTTTTGACTTGTAATTTGTATAGAGTTTGCAACATGATAAGGGTTTAACATGTAATTTGACAGGACACTCATGTAAACGATAAAGATCTGTCATTGTCCTGTGATTTTTGTTGCCTGACATTGCAGAAAATTTTGTGATCAAATGAGGAACCTGGGCAGAGGTTTGCCTTAGATTGTAGCTTTACAACAATGCAGGAAACCAGCTACCTACAGGTTCTGTAGACCCATTATGCTCCCAGAACTGGTCTCTGAAAATGGTTCTAGGAGCAGTTTGTGAACAGGTCAAAATGAGAGTGAAAAACCAAAAAAATAATAATAATAATAATAAATAAAAATAATAACAAAATCTGCATTCACACCAGGATGAATACAAAAGTTTTCTCTACATATATTGGCTCATAATTTTCATGTTTACAACAAATCTCATAGTGATATCTGATGTCAATTTGTCAACACATTTCCAGTGCTAAACTAGTTAATCAAAGACGTAATTTGGTTGTCTAACTTTTCCGTGAAGATTTTCAACACTACTGTACTCCAAAATTATGACTAAATTGTGTGTAAACATGAGCTCATCTACTAAAGAACTGTGATTTGTGCAATTAATCTTTCTGATAATTTGGGGTAATTACGTGTAATATGTAACAGCACATTCAGTGAGTGAACAGGTTATAGAAAATATGTAATCATACTGACTCAAAAAATTGGTTTGGAGCCATGTATGGTCAGAAAAACCTCACCGAGATTTGGTCTCACCAAACTTATTTTGAGAACAGGATTGAAAAATCTATCTGGTTTCACACCGAAAGAAACCTGAACTGGAAATAGGTTTCTCTGCCAAGTCAGGCCTAAGTGAGTAAAAAGCATGAAGTGTAAAGTTATTGTGAGATATTGCACAATTTTGAGAATAAGTTAAACAGTGTGTGAACTAAAATAACAAGTCTGCAAAGTTCATGAACTTTTCATTATAAAAGTGCCGTTTTTTGTGGCATTGTGAATCGTACATGTACCTTGTGTGAATCGTTAAATGGAAACTAAAGCACCCGTGAAACTTTACTACCATATATCTTTTTGAAAATAAGTATGATTCATGGCACAAATTGAATGGTAGGTTCCATATCACCCGACATGTTGACACTTATCCTTCCTTCGTTCTCATGGTAAATAGGTCACTCTAGGTTGAGTACAGACTAAAAAACTGACAAAGATGGATAATTAATTCTGGAAAGAATAGACCAACCAGACCCTATCATGATGAACAAATATTTGTTCATCCCATGTGTTTGGTGTTGGTGTGTATATTTCTTTTCTCGCTCACTTGTAGTTATTCTCGATGTAGAAATCTCTCCATCTGAATAATTCTGAATCAAATTTGTATTATGAAAAGTACATACAGGTCACCAATTTCCAGGCATTAAACTAGAATTGTAAATGAGGGAAACTGTTCCTAATCAAACCATACTTTTTTATCAGGTGTATACATGTACCTTGATTTGCAATTTTGTTTGATTTTTTGTTATTGTTTTTATTTACTTTGTAGAAATCTACATTGAGGAAGAAATGCCAGGAGAATAATGTACTCATCATTATCATCATAACTCTATTCCAACAGTCAACAGTATGAAAACGTTCAACAGTATAAAAACTGACCATCAGAGGTAAGCAAATGGTTTCATGCCAAAAATGTTCTAAAGGTACTACAGAAAAAATAAGTTTAATGTCATGTTTTTACAGCAGTTAATTAGGAAATGCCATGGCTATACACACTGATATAATTCTTTCACCTGTTAAAAAGCTCTGTAGCAACAAAATGTGTTCTGAACAGCTGCAAGTTTTGCTAGTAATTAAAGTTTTCTCCATTCACAAAAATGTTCTGTTGGGCAGAGTTTGAGTAGAAAAGATTAAAGGCCCACTGTCATGACAGAATGGAAAACGCCCTCTTGACAAAAATCATAAAAAGGTGCATCAACAGGATTCCGAGCATTTCAAAAAAACTAAATTCCCTGAAATTTCTCTGATTTTTCCCTGATGAAGTCTCAAAATTCCATGATAATTATTTCAACTTATTTCCAGTTTCACCACAGCCAGTCATCCAATGGATGCTGTTTTGATATGCAACAAAATATAACAGAGTCTGACTGACTACTTTCGATTTTTGGGGCCAATCATAGTTCTCCGACTTTTCCCTGATTTTCCTGATTTCCCTGATGGGCTGGGAACCCTGACCAGTGATACCAATAATGCAATGGAAACGGCCATGATAGTGTGGTAAAAATACGACATTTATTTTCCTCCCACAATCTGTACACTATGGCACTGTGACAGTCCATGTACGTGAATATGTACCTGTATTCCAAGACTAGTTGTCATTCTCTCTGTGATTGAGTTGACACTTGACAGTGGGCCTTTAAGATTATAGATCAATGTCATCAATCCCATCATTGATGAATCTTGCGGTCCTTGTGGGAATACAGCAGATGTGAGCTACATGTAGGCTGTGAGAAAAATCACAAATTTTCCACATGTACTTTCACACGTGTGAGCTTGTTGAGAGAAAATGGTGCCTTTTTCAATTAAAAATGATAATAAAAACTCGCTTTGGGTGCTTTTTTAAAGGGGCACCATTGTCACCCACAATGCATTGTAAACAACCTGTGTTGTGTGGTTTGTAAGAGCATTTGCACCATGGCACTGTAACAATGTGTATTCATGAATGTAGTCTATTTTAAAACTACTGCTTTCGTATTATTTCTGTGGTTGAATTACTTCTTGTCACTAGGCCTTTAATTTCTTTGAAATAATGGAACGCTATGCAAAGATCAAAGTGTGCAATTTGCAAAGAACTGCAAATTGCCATCGCTCCTTCCCGTCTTCACAAGTCTAGCAATTAAATTCCACTTGTGCAGCATTTAGACTTAAGGTTTCCCGACCACCCAGTAATTGATGAACTGGGTCACAAACTCTCATTTCGAAAGGTATTGTGGCGATTTTGATAACAAGTTATTGATTTACTGCACCAGCATGTTAAATTGTCCGCTCCCCTGAAACAAGCTTGATGAACTTTACACAAAACCTGCCCATCTCTGACTGAGTTTCAGCCCCTTTAGAAAAAGGCCAAATCCTATGGATTAAAAGAACAATGTTCACTAGCTACTTCACAAGTTCAGCAGGTTCATCGGTTTCCTCTTATTGTTAAGGTAGGCGCCCACCTCACATCTGACCCCTTTAGATGATCTTCATCACTTCAGTAACTTGATGGGACCAAGATATTGACTTATTTGCATGGACAATTCGTACAAAAGACTTTCTACAAAGGCTCATTTTCTGGCTGAGAGAGTTGAGTTCGAGCACCTCTTGCATAAACCGCTCTGCCGCTGTAGGCATCAGTCAAACCGTTTCAATTTAGAAGAATCTACCCAACATATGGACCTGTTTTAGAAGCTCAGCTAAAGACCGCGCAAAAACCATTGCAAGTTGATTAAACTGTTAGTCGCGTTGCAAAAGTGTGACAGAATGCGGGTCATTCCATGGTCAATCCCAAAATAAAAATAATTTAATTGGTACGACTCCAAATTTGCTCATAGTTGGTATATAGCGGTCATTGACATCATGTTACAAGCCAGAATTTCAATTTTTAATGCAGTCCGCCTCATGGTTCTCGCGCTATGACACGCCCTTTATTAGCATGTTTGGCCAAAATGGGCGTAACTGCCAATTTTCTAATGGCCATTGCGCGGTAATGGATGGTCCAAATTTGACGTGAGTGGTATCATTGGAAAGGGAATAAGATAAACAATCTAAATGTAACATTAGTTTTTACATTGGAGCAAGTTTAAATATGATGACCTTTTGACCTTTACCTTGACCTTGATTTTAACCATCGGGGTCAAATTATATTGAGCCGAAAATCAGTGTACGTCATATTCAATACCTCTTTTACAAAATATTAAAAACCTGGAAATATATTATTTTTTGTTTGGTTTCTATCTTGTTTGTAAGCTGGCACATCTGATGCTTCCTGAAATTAATACAGTCCCACTTGTAGACTTTTATGTTATTATGTGCATAACCACTCTCAGATACCTGTGCATGCATGTATGCTTTTACCCATGGAACTGTGACTGGCTTTATCACATTTCTTTCAAGATAAATGCTTACCATGAAATTGTAATGCTACCAGATAACTACTGAATCTAGCTCACTTACAAATTTTGTGCTGAATTCATTTCTGAAATCAGAAATGCAAAATATGCTTCCGTTTGTTAGATATGCCATAATTGTTTTGTTTGGGTATGTACATGTAGCAGTGAAGTTTAATCTGGGCATATGTTATCTCAGTTCTAGACCATGCAAATTTTTTGACCTCCATAATACACCCATTCTCTGACTGTTTTGTCTCTAGACATACTAACTTTGCCTTAATTTAAAACACTTTTATTATTCAAAGCAGTTGACCAAAGATAGTAGTTTCCTTATCAATATAAAGATGGATTTAATAATGTAAGTGTCTGGAAGCCAGACTAGGGCATATGTTGCCTTTACACCAATTTCATAATAAATGCAAATTTTATGCATACTATTCTGTCTGACAAAGGTTGCTCTTAACAACCTGACCGCTTGCTGGAGGCTTGCCAGACATAGCAACAACTAATGTATGCATATTGCATTTTTGGTATTGAAAGTTTTCATAAGAACAGGTGGGTAATTCTAGAAGAGAAAATATCCATAAATTTCAATACATTATGAAATTAGTAGATTGTACAGGGTGTGTTTTCGATATTTGTGAGAGTAATCGTGCACATATCCAACATTAAAATCTATGTGTGGGACTGTATGAATTTCAGGAAGCATCAGATGTGCCAGGTTTGAAACAAGATAAAAACCAAACAAAAAATAATATATTTCCAGGTTTTTAATATATTGTAGAAGAGGTATTGAATATGACGTACACTGATTTTCAGCTCAATATAATTTGACCCCGATGGTTAAAATCAAGGTCAAGGTAAAGGTCAAAAGGTCATCATAGTTAAACTTGCTCCAATGTAAAAAATAATGTCACATTTAGATTGTTTATCTTATTCCCTTTCCAATGATACCACTCACATCAAATTTGGATCACCCGTTACCGCGCAATGGCCATTACAAAATTGGCAATTACAACCATTTTGGCCAAACATGCTAATAAAGGGTGGGTCATAGCATGAGAACCATAAGGCGGATTGGGCTAAAAATTGAAATTCTGGCTTGTACATGTATGATGTCAATTACCCTATATACCAAATATGAACAAATTTGGAGTCGGTACCATTTAGCCCATTGGGTGAATTGACACGGAATGACCCAATGAACATTTGCCCGCTGGGAACACATCTTACTATTGGCACAGAAACATGCACCATATTGTGAGGACTTTGAAGTGTACCAATACCTCGTAATAATTTGTTAAACTTTGCTACTGTATAGGGCCTATATGTAGAATACATTAATTTTGTGGCATGTCCTCTACAACTTGCGATCACTCCAATTTTTGTTTGTTTGGGTTTGAATGTAATTTTCAAACAGTAAGTAAACACAAAAACGACTTGCTACAGACTGGCCAATCAACTGATTCTATCAATCGATTGATCGCACTATCAATAATTTGTCCGTGTATGTCTTGATCATTAACACACAACCCAAGTGTATCGATCAATATTGATACTAAACTTTGATAGTAGAGCAAAAACGTACGCGTATAGCCAGAATGTGCACACATGTAGAAATCGATGCGTATGGAGCACAAGTGCTGAAATATTGGACACATTGTGATCTGATTGATCAAAATATGGATTGCTTCATTGGCAAGTGAATTGTGGTTATTTGTAGTGTATTCTCGTTGTACACAAATTTGAATTTCAGGGTATTTGTACACTTTAAATCAAGGGGTGGGGGTTTTCACTGCAAAGAATTAGTTGGGAATAGAAATAAAGCTGGCAAAATGGGCTTTGTTGTGGCTATTTAGCAATGCTCAGCAAAGGTGAAACTAATTCAATTAAGACCATGAACTATAGTGTACTAAGACCCCGTTTACAGTGAGCGACAGGCCGGCCTCGGGCCGGCCCGAGGCCGGCCTTTCGCCCACTGTAAACGCACGAAACTCGAAATGCGGTACCAAATGCGGGGCCGGCCCGAGACTACCTCCTGGAGGTAGTCTCGGGCCGGCCCGAGGCCGGCCTTTTGTCACTCTAAACACAAGCGGGCCCAAATGCGGGGCCAAAACCACTCAACCGTAGCGATTAACTGTGCTTCGCATTAGTGTTGTTATACGGTAACGTTGTTTTGATCTATCAATCAATCAATCTTTCAATCAATCAATCTCCATCTATCTTTCTTTCTTACTATCTTTCTTTCCATCTATCCATCCATCTTATCTTTCTTTATTTCTATCTCTATCTTTTTGTTTATTTTCTATCTATCTTTCTATCTTTCTTTCTGTCTGTCTTTCTTATCTATCTTTCCATCTTAATAACATATTTCTATCCTATTTTTCTTCTTTCTTTTGATCTATCTTTCTTTCCATCTATATTTCTATCTTTTTTCATCCATCCTGCCATTTTCTATCTTTCTATCTATCCTACTGTATCTTTCTGTCT
>JZLH01S0081889.1:10117-23026 GCA_001188425.1 Eucidaris tribuloides | reverse complement strand
TGTGTTTAATTTGTCATATATAAGGTATAACAAAAATAATAGTAGAGGTCACATGATTTCTTCCAATTTCTCCAAATATCTTTATTATGAGGTGTCCGACGTAAATTATGGTGTCGAGCGTGACAAGAATAACACAGGACTTCAACTTGTTTCCTCTGTGTGTTTTTTCTTTGAGAATGAATTCCCCTCACAAAAATCAAAGACTAGGCACCATTTCCTACAACATTTTTGTGACCAGATATTATTGGACTACGAATGAAAAATAGATCGCAAATTTTGCCGTGTGTGCGTAACTTCGGCGCGTTCATAGATTTATTAGTTACGCCCAAAACAAGGATCTCAAACTCACTTTAGCTTAATTGTAATTACAAAAATTACACGATAACTGAACTGTGTGAGGTCTAGAAAAATGGAAATTATCATTGATCATCCTGTTTCATGTTGAAGAAAATGAAGGATAATTCAGAACGGCTATGTTGTGTCCCGTGCGGCTCCGTTACGCCCACTAATTGACTATCGCGTCAGACATCGCATTTGCCCCGGAGTAGAGCTGAAGTTATTCATGGAGATTTTCTAATCAGAGTAGGAAACCGTCACTGACCAACATGCGTCTAGCAACACTTCATCAGGAATTTACTGCGAAAGTAAACTTGCCGTCCGCAGTTACGCCACGAAAATAAGCTTGCCGTCCCAGTTACGCCCGCAAATGTCATCTGATGCACTGGACGTCTTCATCAAAAGACATTTCTCGCGGTACGCTAACACGTTCGATTACAATAATTACGATTCAGATGAAAACTATTATTCATTTTCTTGCCAATACTTTTGTTTGCACTTTATTTTTTTTACCGTCAGACATGAATTTCTGTAATAATAATTCCGTCATAATGGTCAAAACCATGGTCGGGGGTCGTTTTTACCCGCAGACATTGAATTCGCTAATGTTTAGTTTTCGTATAATGGTTGAGAACGATGGTCGGGGATTCGTTTTTACCGTAGACATGAATCCCGATTATTTAGTTACGATAATAATGGTCAGAACCAATGGTCGGAGTTTCGGTTCTTACCGTCATGCACATGAATCCAACCACTGTTTAGTTTCGTATAATGGTTGAGAACGTATGGTGGGGATTTCCATTTCTCCTCAAACGATGAAGTCCATTATTATTTAGTTAACGTTAATGATCAGAACGATGGTCGGGGATTCGGTATTCTTACCCGTCAGACAGAATCCCGCCACTATTTAGTTCCGATAATGGTGGACGATGTCGGGATCGTTTCTTACCGTCAGACATGAATCGGCTAATAATATGTTACGTATAATGATCAAAACGATGGTCGGGGATTCGTTTTCTTACCCGTCAGACATGAATCCCGCTAATAATAGTTACGTTTATAGTGATCAAAACGATGTCGCGGTATTAGTTTCTTACCGTCAGACATGAATCCCGCTTTATTTAGTCCTGTATAATGCGTCAAAAGATGATCGGGGTTTCGTTTTTACCCGTCCAAACATGAATCCTGCTAAAATAGCTTACGTTATAATGATCAAAACGATGGTCGGGGCGTTCGTTTTTACCCGTCAGGACATTGAATCCCCGACTAATTTGTTCCGATATAATGGTCAGAACGATGGTCGGCGGATTCGTTTCTTACCCGTCAGACATGAATCCCGCCACTTTTAGTTCCGTTATAATGGTGAGAACGATCGTCAGGGATTCGTTTCTTACCCGATTCAGACATGAATGGCTAATAATAGTTACGTATAATGCATCAACAACGATGGTCGTGGGGTTCGCTCCTTCTTACCCGTCAGACATGGACATCCCGCTATTATTTAGTTACGTATACATGGTCAGAACGATGGTCGGGGATTGTTTCTTACCCGTCAACATGAATCCCGCCAGCTATTTAGTTCCGTATGATCGGCTGATAACGATGGTCGGGCGATTGTTTCTTAACTCGTCAACATGAACCGTTAATATTTAGTTATTTATAATGGTTCAGAACGTATGCGTCGCGGGGTTCGTTTCTTACCCGTCGCTATGAATCCACTTTTATGTTACGATTATTATGGATCAGAACGATGGTCGGTTGATTCCGTTTCTTACCGTCAGAATGAATCCCGCCACTTATTTAGTTCCGTGTATAATGGTGAGAATACGATGGTCGGCTGGATTCGTTTCTTACCCGTCAGACATGAATCCGGCTATACTAGTTACCGTATAATGATTGGAGAACGTATGGTCGCGGGTTCCTTTCTTACCGTTCAGACATGAATCCGTACTATTTTTCCGTATAATGGTCAAAACGATGGTCGGGGATTCGTTTCTTACCCGTCAGACATAAATCCCCGCTTACTAGTGTTTTTCCGTATTAATGGGTCAAACGATGCGTCGGGGATTTCGTTCTTACCAGTCATGACATAATCCCGTACTGATCTAGTTCGGGTATAAAGGTTCAAAGCGATGGTCGGGGTTCGTTTCTTACCCGTCAGACATGAAAAAGTGAAAAAAAAAAAAAAAATTCCCGCTACTTTTAGTTCCGTTAATGCGTCAAAAACGATGGTCGAGTGGTTGTATTTGTACCCATCAGACATAAATTCCTGCTTAATATTTAGTTCCGTATAATGCGTCATACTATGGTCGGGGCGGTCGTTTCTACCCGCGTCAGACATAATCCCGCTTACTATTTAGTTCCGTATATGGGTCAAAGCGATGTCGGGGTTCGTTTCTTACGCAGACATGATTCCCGCTACTATTTAGTTCGTGATATAATGTGTCAAACGATGGTCGAGGGTCGTATTTTACCCATTCAGACATAAATCCTGCTAATATTTAGTCCGTATAATGGTCAAACTATGGTCGGGGGTTCGTTTCCTACCTCAGACACGAATTCCCGCCTAATAAAATTCTGATATAATGGTCAAAACTATGTCGGGGTTCGCATATTTTAACCCATCAGACATAAATCTGTAATATTTGTCGTATATGTCAAACTATCGGTCGGGGGTTCGTTTCTACCAGTCGACATGAATTCCCGCTAATGAAAATTCTGTATAATGTGTCAAACTATGGTCGCGGGGTTCGTTTCCTACCCGTCAGACATGAATCCCGCCTAATAATATTCTGATAATGGTCAAACAATGGTCGGGGTTCGTTTCTTACGTCTTACATGAATGCCCCACTGGTATTTAGTTCCGTATTTTAGTCAAAAAGTAAACTTCGGAACCAATCTTAGTTGGCCAACATTACGGAAGCTAAATAGTGGCGGGATCATGTCTGACGGATAGAAACGTACCGCCCAACATCGCTTTGACATTATACGTCAACAAAATTTATAGCGGGGCGATTTCATGTCTGACGGCAGCATAAGAAACGAAACCCCCGACCCATCGTTGTTGATCATTATACGAACTATTATTAGCGGATTCATGTTTGACGGTAAGAACGAACCCCGACCATCGTTCTGTCATTATACGTAACTATTATTAGCGATTCAATGTTGGACGAGTATAAAAACAACCCCGACCGATCGTTCTTCACAATATACGGGAACTAGAATAGTTGGGGATTCATGTTCTGACGGGTAGCAAACGAACCCCACCATGGTTGATTCATTATATTACGTAACTTATTATCAGACGGGATTTCGATGTTTTTGACGGGTAAGAAAACGAACCCCCGACGCATCGCTTTGACCATTATACGGAACTAAGATACATGGTATTAGCGGGATTCATGCTTTGACGGGCGTGAAGAAAACGAACCCCCGACCCATCGCTCTTGACCATTATACGGAACTGAAAATACATGTATTAGCGCGGATTCATGTTGTGGACGAGTAAGAACAACCCCGACCATCTTTTTGACATTATACGGAACTAAAATAATAGCGGATTCATGTCTGACGGTAAGAACGAATCTCACCATCGTTTTGATCACTATATGTAAACTACTATTAGCGGATTCATGTCTGACGGTAAGAAACGAATCCCGACCATCGTTCTTTGTTCATTATACGTACTTATTATTAGCGGGATTCATGTTGACGGTAAAGAAACGGAATCCCCGACCATTTCGTTTATGATCATTATACGTAACTTATTAGCCGCGATTCATGTCTGACGCGGTAAGAAACGAATCCCCGACCTAATCGTCTCCCATTATACGGAACTAAATAGTTGCGGGATTCATGTCTGCGGGTACGAAACGAATCCCGACACATATACGTAACTAAAAATAGCGGGTTCTTATACTTATGGGTAAGAAAACGATTCCATCCGGACCATCGTTTTGATCATATATACGTAACTAATTATGAGCAGATTTCATGTCTGACGGGTAAGAAACGGAATCCCCGACCATCTTCTACATTATACAGTAAAATCTATATTTGCGGGATTCATGTCTGACGGGGTGAAGGAAACGAACCCGGACCATCGTTTTGATCATTATACGTACTAAAATAATAAAAGCGATTCATGTTTGACGGGTAAGAAACGAATCCGACATCGGTTTCACATATATACGGAACTAAATAGTGGCGGGATTCATGTCTGACGGTAAGAACGAAACCCCCGACCATCGTTCTGACCATTATACGTACTAAATAATAGCGGGATTCATATCTTAGGGTAAAGAAAAACGAAACCCCGACCATTCGTTCTGCACCATTATACGTTAACTAAATAATAACGGGATCATGTCTGACGGGTAAGCAGACGAAATCCCGACCATCGTTCTGGACCATTATACGTAATAAATAATAGCTGGATTCATATCTTACGGTGTACAGAAACGAATCCGCTATGACTTCAAATAGTTGAATAATTGCTTTACTTTATTGAAATATCTTAATGAATATGAGAAAGACATAAAAAAACAGGTGTTTCCCAGTTTCGTGAACAGACCCATGTACATGTATGTAGTAAGTGTTTTTACGTAAATAAGAAATAAATTAATGGGTATTCATCTGTTTCACTGTGATTGAATATTATGTGATTTTTGTAGGGTAACATGTACAGTACCATACATAAAACTATCGTGCCAACTTACCCCACCCCATGTGCCAACTAACACCGGGGGTGGGGTTAGTTGGCACACTTGACATGATGTCATTTATAATAAAATATATAAGAAACTAAAAAGGTTTGAACTGAAATTGTACCCCTAATTTATAGCCCAGATAACACCCTTCATGCTAGTATAGATATAATTTAATTAATCAATTTATTTAACTTTTGACAGACAAAATCCCAAAAATCGTGCCAACTAGCCCCGCTCTCCCCTACATGTACATATGTAGTGCGTAAGTTGCCAATAAGATTTAAAAAAAAAGGTAAATAAATAAATTGTGATGTACAAATCAAGAGCAAATCTAGACATTGGTCAAAGCGGTGATATATTAAATTTTCTCTGTTTTTTCAATAGACCTATTCAATGGCAACATGTTTGGGAACACTTGATAAAGCCTCAAGAGCCAAATGAGTTGAAGCATACATTTAGTGGAATGTGTTCATGTATGTATCTAGCCTGGAGGGATTCGCCTTGAATTTGTTTACGTGATAAGAGACAAGAATAATACCTGGTATACAATTGAATCACCCTAATGTACACTGTAGAAATTGAACCCATACACAAATCTGTACAACAAATTTGCATCCTGTATGTCGCAGCAAACAATAATTTTTTTAACAGACCTTCATATTTGACCACAATATTTTCACAGGAGAAATAATACATGTACACTGTAGGTGGTTTTTTTTTAATTGTAGAAGAGTTTTATTTCAAAATGAGGATTGTTTCCAACAGGGTAGAAATTAATTTTTAGCCTTAGGGCTATTTTTGAATTTTTGGGGACTACTTTTCTACCACTAGGGCTCTACTTTTTCGTTGCACATCAAAATTTGAAGAATGCAATGAAAGATTGCTGATGTTTTGGCCGATGCTTCAAGCACAAAAGCAACCATTTAATTCATTTTTGTTTCAATGCCATATATTTTTTAAAAAGTGCAATTTTTCGTAGCAAATCTGAGGGCGATTCTAAAAGAAATGGTCGCACCAAAGAATTGGGTTTTGGGGATTTTAGGGGGCGATTTGGGCTTTGCCAAGGGCTACATGTAAATCGCCCGTCGCCCTGGGTTATTTCCTGCGCTGGTTTCCAATCATGCTACATGAATTTCCCTTTAAAGGGAATTCCAGGTTGATAGAAGAAGAGAAATCAGGGAAACAAATCAGTAAAATTTGGAGAAAAATTAGGTAAATATTTTTTTTTCAAATTATTATCAAAATGACAAATTTTCACTAGTACTGTATTAATTACAGTATTTGACCCGGCTATCCTCTATTCATTTTATAAACAAAATGTCATTAAATGTTCATCTTCTCTGATGAAATGTTCTTTTTCAATTTTCAGTAATCCATGTATGTTCAAACCAAATACAATGTTATTTGTTTGTGAAGGAAGTTTGTTCAGACATAATGAAGAAAGCAAAAATTTTGTGTAGAAAACAAATTTTGGAGGGTTGCTCACAGTGAATATACCAACAATGCCCAATTTGTAGTGACCTCGATCATTTTCAAAAATGAATAACTTCACAAGAGTTTATATTTGCCCGATTCTTCAAAAATTTCCACTAGTGTATTTCCATGATTTTTCTGCTTCTTTTCAGCAAACTTGTAGTCAGCCTGGCATTTCCCTTTCATGTCCACCATCAACAAAAACAACAACAAAAAAAAAACACCGACAACGCCAAAACATGGAAGTTGTGATGGTGAATGGCCTGATGATCTACATGCACTTGATTGCAATTAGTGAAATGGTTGACGATAGGAGCTGAAGCTTAACCAAGGAGAATGTCCACATGTCTGCATTGACTGGTCATCATGTACATGTATGTCATCATAGGGAAAACTAAGAAAAATCTGTTGTTTATCAATTGACTTAAAAACACTTGACCTTGTTTTATTTCAATTTGAGGGTACAATGTCATTTTTTTGTAATACTAAAGCATACATGTACATGTATGTACATGTACTGTATATACATGTACAGTGTAATGTATATCGGGCTTTGACCATAATGGAACGGATGATACAAAAGCTTATTTTGCTTGACTGAAATGAACTTGCCCTAGTCCCTATCCACTAACTCACGAATTGATGTATTGAAGCAGGCATTACATCTGTAACTACATGTAACTGTTATTTCACAAGATTTTTTTCTTCTTTTTCAACCCCTATGCAGGGCTCGACACTAGCACTTGCCCGCTTGCCCGGGGCAAGCAAAATTTCATGTCGGGCAAGTAAAAACTCAAAATGTTAAAATTTACTTGCCCAATTGGGCAAGTAAAATTTTGATCATGAACTGAGCAAAACAAAAATCTTTCCCAAAATGAACAAAATATGTCTAAAATTTCGTGTTCAGTTAACTTAAAATACTAAATTTCATCATTATTTTTGTTCATTGTACTCAATTTTAAGACTGTTGTCTTAAAATTGTTGTAAAAATTACCCCTTTTGCAATCTCCAGAATTAAAGTAACATGTCTAATGCTATGAAAAGGCCTATTTGTTAAAATTAGTGAGAAATCATTTTGAATGTGTTTGATTAAATTGTTTATATTCGGGCAAGTAAATTTTTCATTCGGGCAAGTAAAAATCTGAAAATGATAATTTTACTTGCCCAAAGGGCAAGTTTGAAAAAAGTTTAGTGTAGAGCCCTGCCCTATGTATACGATTTTTACAGATGAGTGATCAATAAAGCATAGGCCTACTATATTGATTTCTGTATCAAATAAACATTGTACATGTATATAGTGCACTCTTCAATGGAAATGAACTGACCTGTACTCTGTACTAGACATACATGTAAACACAGTACATGTACATGTATGTCAATAACATACTGTATAGGCCCAAAATTGTATGTACAAGTCATCCTGTCAATTGTCATTATTTACTGGAAATATTATTACAGTAGCTGTTTTTCTCCAGAAGACATGATTTCAGAACTGTAGCTGCAAAATATGTGAAGAGTACAAACTCCCAAGTTCGGAAGTTCCATCTCCATTTCAAAATATTTTGATGCCATACATAAAAATACATGCATGTACACATACATAACAAACAATGCAAAACAAACAAGGAATGATAAATGTATCTCTTTTGTGTTGAAAGCATTGATACATGTATGTTGGGAAATGTACTTCTGTGCCTATGTTTTAGACAGGGCTCCACACTAACTTTTTTTCCTACTTGCCCTTTGGGCAAGTGAAATAATCATATTCAGATTTTTACTTGCCCGAATGAAAAAATTACTTGTCCGAAAATAAACTATCAAAAACATCAAAAATGATTTCTCACTAATTTTAACAAGTGGAGCGTTTATATAGAATTGGACTTTGTTATTTTGATTCTGGGGTGATTAATGAATTTCCAAAGTCATACAATGATTAAAATAATGAAATTTTATCTGAACACCAAATTTTGTATGTAGTTTATTGGCAAGATATTTATGTGTTTGGACATGGTTTGCTCATTTCTTGATCAAAATTTTACTTGCCCAACTGGGCAAGTAAATTTGAAAATTTTGAGTTTTTACTTGCCAGATATGAAATTTTACTTGCCCTGGGCAAGCGGGCAAGTGCTACATGTAGTGTCAAGCCCTGTTTTAGATCAAATTTGGGGTGTGGCTTGGACAATGAAATGCGATACATGTAAGTACTACTATACAGGGACAGGTGTTACTGTCACAAACATGTCTGTGTCACTGTGTGTGTTTGTCTACATCTGTATGCATGTATGTGTGTGTGTGTGTGTGTGTGTGTGTGTGTGTGTGTGTGTGTGTGTGTGTGTGTGTGTGTGTGTGTGTGTGTACATGTATGTGTGCGTGTGTGTGTGTATACATGTGTGTGTATTTGAAATCGACGATCAAACTTTCCGTATGGGTGAGAAAATATGTTAAAGACGCTATATAACACTGTGAAAGACCCATTTAAATAATTGTTGAACTTTGCAATCTGACATATCTGACAGTGTTTGAATGGACAAATTAAACACCCTAGAATACAAAAGTTTGAACAGTTACATGTATGCTGTCACTCGTGCAATACTGTATACGCCATATATTTCGCGTCCATATATTTTCGCGATTTTGCATCAAGACGGGGAATTCGCGAGTGTATATTTTCGCGATTTTATTGTACTTGCATTCACTTTGTACAGAAATATTTGGAGGTGAAAATTTTCGCGTTCAGTAAGTCGCGAAATTCGCAAAAATAAAACCACCGCGAAATATTCAGCGTATACAGTATGTACAAATTGGCACATGAATTTCCTATCAGGCGATAGGAAATTCTGTAACACAGCAGTCTATGGGGGAAAGCTGGAATGGTCTTTCAATGATTCTCACTTTTTTGCACTTAATGATCGTTTTAAACTGCAATTTTTTCAGGGCTTCATTTTTAGATCGTATCAGAGACACTGGTAGCATGGGGAATCATGTACATGTAGCTCAGATTTTTTAGACTGGAAACATTGTTATACAATGTCTTTAACCTGCACAAAATACAAATAAAGTCTGTAGTACACAGGGTTGGCAATTTCCCGGGAAATACCTGTATTTCCCACCCGGCGGGAAATACTGGGAAATACTGGGAAATTACTGCAAATACCGGAAATACATGGTGGGAAATACATGTACCTATGGCAATACCTAGCAGTTTACTCTTGAAGTTGTACAGGTCTACTAAAAAGGCCATTATGCCCTTCATTTGGGCTCTTCTTACACAATCCACCTTGAACTGATAAATTTCAATGAAAAGACTATTAACCATTCAAATAACTAAGACCACATATTTGTGGTTTGGCCTTTTTATCTTGGATGTGGCTGTATTTACCCCATCTAATGAATATGCTAAAGTAGAGAAAAATATCAGCTATTCAATGAACAGGGTGCTAAATGTCATAATGAATATTTATTTTGTTATGATATTTATAATGACATTTAACTAGAATATTTCATTAAATTTATCAAATGGCAACGCTGTTGTTCTGATGAGGCTTCGGTTGTTCCACTTTGTTGGTGGGTAATGTACTGAACTAACTGAGAAGCATATTGTACCGATGATTTTTCCTTTGTATGTTCGTTTAAAAGTGAAATTTATTCAACAAAAATTATTTTTAATCTTAAATTTCACAAGAAAATAGATGCTTAAAAATTCTCCACTAATTGAAATATTAATTAATGCTCTTGTTTGAAACATCCATTTCCAATACCCTTACCCTTTAATCATGTAATAGGGGACTATTCCAGTATGTTCGCGATTTTGATGTAATAAAGCAAATTTGTAGTGATTATTGTTACTCAATGGACAGGCTCTAAGTAATTGAATTGAGTTTAAAAATCTCTTTGCATTATGATAATTTAATTCAGTGTTAATTTACATACTGTACACTGTATACAGAACTACACTATACATGTACATTATTCAAGTGTTAAATAGTCTATAACGTTAGCTTTTTTGTGGGGTGCGGCCCTCATCTTGCTGAATATACAGGAACAATACCTGTTTATGGGGTATGCTGTTTTAAATGTTCTGGACTTATGAAACAATTCAGATATTTGCAGACTGGAGTGATTGGAAACAACTTCTAAAATAAAAGCAGGGGATTTTAGAATTTTCCTACTTTTAGTATTGATTTGGCTGTGTAGAAAATGTGTCCAACCAATCAGAGTGAGTTCCTAGTTCCCCACCATCAGTTAAATTAGTTTTTTGTTGTATTTTGTGTTGAATCACACTTACTGAACAACAATCTCTACATTTTTGAGTAATTATCCTTCAAGAAATAACTTTTTTGTAGTATTTCCCAGTATTTCCCGTTTTTGTCAAAAACAACAAGGCGGTATTTACCGGTAAATACCGGTATTTACCATCCGGTATTTACCGCTCGTTATTTACCGGCCAACCCTGATAGTACATGTACAGTACATGTACATGAACCAGAGAAATATAAAAAGGGCTTGGTGCAATATATATTTTTTCCAAATGGTTGTTTGTTTGGCATTTCTCTGATCTCAAGTTCATGATCAATGGGCTGCCACAAAGCGGAGTGCAAATGCCACAAGGTTACAAACTTTACAAAGAAAGGAGAGGTCACAAACACACAAAAGAGAAAAGTTAATACATACCTGTACATGTATTTAAATTGGATATCACACACGCTACACTGTACAATATACAGTACGCACTGCACAATTTGTTGTTCACTCATTTGTGAATTTAAAGCCGTGTCCTATACAAAGTCAATGAATGCAACTTACAGAGCAATTATCCTATTTTTGTACAATTGACTTGCAAAGGATGAGAAATTTTTTCTTAAATGTGCATTGGCCGGTTTTAAAATGGTTTTGCTTGATCGGTAACATGGATCCTTCTAGTAGTGGATCCATGATCGTAAGCACCCTAAAAGTGTATCACTACTATAATTTTCTGGGGCAAACTTTTCACTGTTTCCATTGTAAATTTTCATCCAGGGAAGAGATAAGAGCAACCAAAAGATCTAAAGAATGAATGGAAAAGTATTCACTTTTAGGAAATGACCAAAGCAGTGAAACCAACATTGAAAAACTTATTGCTACCCTGTATTCTTAAATGCAATCAGGGTTGGCATATTTCCCGGACGGTTGCCTTATTTCCCGGACGGGTGGTAAATGCCGGTAAATACTGGTATTTACCGCCTTTTTACCGGGAAATACTGGGAAATATGAAATACGCTACCATTCTTTCAGTGGTGTTTTTGGACAAGTTTGTTTACATTAGAGTTTGTCAGTTAGTTAATTTTGATTATCTGTTGTTTTTATGAAACCAGATTTAGTTAATGTTAGCCTATCCTGGATCTAGCTTACTGCCCGATGAGCCTGCAGTAGAGCCCTCTTCCTTCATCGTGATGCCCCCAAGTCCTGCCCTTGTCCTGGACAAGACCAGAGTGCTAGACAGACTAGTCTATCATTCAGTGTTTGGATTAGGATACTCAAACAAGTTTACTTTCAAGCATTCAAATTCAAGAAAAACTTCACCTGAGTATGGGTAATGGACACTTCTTATTAACAAAGGCTTTAAAAGACCAGCAGAGTATGGACGAGGAGTAGAAATGGACAAGGGAATGGACATGGGGATGTGGATATGGGGAGAAATTTGTAAGATGTAACCTGAGTCTATATATGTAAACAAGTAGATATGACTTTGTACATTTCCCATGGCAAAAATGTTGGGGGTCTCTTATTTTTTTATAAAATGCTAAAAAAGGGAAGCATAATGGCAGTAATTTGATACGATGAATGTCTACATGTAATAGGGGAATAATTCAACTTCAACATTTACAAAACTACACTGCCTTGTACATGTATAGCATTCAGAAGATAGTGTGAACAACAAAATAAAAACACACAAACTACACATAAAGTACTTAAAGTACTCCTTATCTTTCCAGAAGTAAACTAATTTATCTTAAGTGCGTTTGATTTGTAATTACTTGACAACTTCCTATAAATCCATTTAGGAAATACACCATTCTAACAATCAGTAGTTACCATTTAGGATACAGCAGCTGTAATTCAAGCTACGAATACGATGCAACGCGTACAGCAGGGGGTGTGTTGGGGTGTTCAAAACACCCCTGCCCGAAGAGGTAAACCCCTAAACTACCACCCAATTGTTTCACACACACAAAATCACCACGCCACTTTTTCATGACTAACACCGCCCCTTTTCTTAAAAGTGGTGTCCTGAAATGAGAAATATCTAATGATTTTGTAGCTAGATTGAAAAAAATTTTTTCCATAAACACCGCACTCCGCCCCCCAGACCCTATCCACCCCTACCGTATGATATGGAAGCGAGTTTTCG
>JZLH01S0081875.1:6056-17931 GCA_001188425.1 Eucidaris tribuloides | reverse complement strand
GTTAGCAACGGTCAAGCATTGCCAGGGGATAGCGATTGACCAATCAGGCGCCTCCGCTCGTTGCCTACGCTCGGTGCCACAAATAAACAGTGGATTCGCATTTTGAGCAAATGAAACTCACAGAAAGAAACAACATTTGAACATGTCCTTATTAGTTTTTCTTCATAAAACAACAAATTCATGACGTTATTGGATCTCAGACTTTCAACACACCGTTTGTAAGTACTAAACTACCGTTTGGTATTTGATAATGAAGGGAAGTAATGGACTTGCAAATCAATAACTAATCTTTAAGTTATAGAAAAAATTGAAAAAATTTTGGGATAATTCTCGGCGAAATTGTCTTCTCATGCTTGTACAAACAGAAGAGTTATTAAGCTTGTCTTAATGCTTAAATTATTATAAGGTCTTGAATGAAATACACTCTTCGTCAATATATCAATTTAGCGAAGCGTTTAACGTATACACCACAAAAAGATGCATATTTCAATGAAAGTATTTAGTAATAATTTAGACAAATTTTCTACTTAAATTTTTGTCTATGTGACTGGCTAATTCTAACAACATTTTACTAGAACTTACTTTAAGGTGTCACACCTTCATTGCACATAGATAGATGATAGTGTGGCAGGGTTTAGGAGGCTTTGTAGCCCGTCAAATAACCCAAATTGGGACACTTTTCTTTTTTAATGTGAGTGGCGGGGGGAATGCAGTAGGTGTTTAACAATTGAAATATGTTTAATCATTTTGCTGAAGTCAAAGTTGCCACAACATAATTTTTTGATGACTTTTTCACTTTAATGATTGTCACAAATTTCCATCTTTCAATTTGCAACAGAATTTTTGTCATTTTAAAGTTTCATTAGATGAATTCAAAACATTGAAGTTCAATATAACTGAACTGAAAAGTGAAAGCTGCCCATTTTTGTGATATTGTTTGTTTGAGAGGTTTACCAAATTTGAAAATACATGTACAACATAACTGAAATAATATAGGAGTTTTATTTTTCTGTTGATAACAAGAAACATTTAACAGGGCTTAAATTAATTGAAGGCCATTGAAGGGCATGGCCTTGAATGTTACATGTATAGTGACTGGCCTTGATCCCCTGTCTTTTTAAAATTTTCCCCATTTGTGCTGTAATATAGGAATATGCCCTTATGTTACGTGGCCTTGCCCTAAAAATATCAAAATTTAAGACCTAATATAGTTCAATCATACCTTTTATTAAAGGCGCAGAAAACATAAGTTAAAGTTGATTGTGTGATACATTTATTGGTTTATTTTAAAACAGCTCATATTGAATGATTACCAACAGCTTTCTAAACCTCATTTCTAAAGCAAAACTGATTGTCGGTTGATTGCTTCATTTAAAGTGTCTGGAGTTGAATATAGTTTGTTATTGAACTTGTTTGCAACCTAAAATGTCATGATTTCCGACACACATTGTTGACAAGTCTAGAGATGTTAGATCCTAGATGGTCAGAGAATAAAAGGTTTCTGAACCTCAATTCATGTACTATTGAATTTAAAACCAGCTGTGTTACTTGATATTTCAAGACAGTTACTTTATAAAGTATTTGTAGCATACATTTCATGGAAGGACCAAATGAGGTAATGTCTCCATAAATTGTGGGCTTTGAGGCAATGTTTTACCCCTCACAGAGGCTCCCAAGTCCCAAACCAACCCTACCCTACCCCCCCCCCCCCGTTGCCACCCACAAATGTAATAACACTTTGCCCACAAATGTAATAATCACCCACAAATGTAATAAAACGCCCACAAATGTAATAATCTGTAGCCCAAAATGTAATAATGCATTTTATCACAATGTAATAATTTCGAACTGCTTTAGGGTCTTCGTTTATGTCTTCACGCTTCTATCACCCTCCATACTATTCTATATATCAGACCCTAGTAAGTATAAAACGGATCTTAGTCTATTAAGAGAACCTCAATGGAGTATTTTCTTATGTGCTGACTTTTCAACCAACGTACCTTCCATACCCCCTAATAGTCTATACACCAGACTGAAGGTAGTCAGAAAAAACATATCTCTATTGTCATTATAGTCTATGTACTACACTTGCATTTGTATTTGTGTATTCATATGCCGACTTTTCAGAATTACATTCTGACCCTCAGCCTAGTCTGTGTATCAGACCTTAGTTTGTGTTATATACACGATCCCATTAGTCTGTGTATCAGACCTTAATGAATATTTGCTGATATGATTTAGACAATCATGTGCTGATACATGGAATAAGTAGAATTGTGGTCAATGTGTTTACATCTACTAAGGTCTGACATAAAGACTAATGAACACAGTTATAAGTAATTACGTAAATATCCATCAAAAGCTAATATAAAGCTGATATATATATATATACTAATATCGTTTGAAGATATTACTAGGGCAAGGTGTTAACACAAAAACTAAAGTCTAAAAAAGACTAACGAGGATGCTGATAAGTAATACACACACTAAGACACTACAGTTATAACTTCGTGGGCAATCTGATACAAAGACTACCGAAGATGGTGAAATTAATACACAAATACCAATGAAGGGCTGATACCCTCTAAAGTTGTGGGCAAACTGTTATTACATAAACTAAGGTCTAATGAAAAGACTAGCAAGGATGGTAATACATGTAAGTAATAAACAGGCACATAATCTAAGACTAAGATCCTTTGAAGTTATTAGATTGATTTTGTGGGCAATGTGTACTAAGGTCTGATAAAAAGACTAGCGAGAATGGTAATAAGTAAAAACATATCAAAGACTGATATAAAGAGTAAGATCCTTCGAAGTTATTAACTCTGTTGGCATTGTGTTATATCATAAAGTAAAGCCTGATGGGCAGTTCCAAGCAAACCAGGACATGACCCCCAAAATTTCAAATTCATTGTATCATGACAAATTTGGTATCATATGAAAGCTGAAAGTCTAAATTTTCAATATCTGTTAATGGTTTATGCTTTTTAGTGCATTTTAGGGTTAAAAATATAATTTTTATTCAATTTCATTTAAAATTGCCAAATTTGCACTTTTTGAGTTAAATTTCATGTGTAAGAAATGCACCTGGAAAATGAAAATATACTTCGATTTTACTTTGTTATGAAAGCATGATACATGAAAAAGTACTTTTCACATCATTTTTTTGCTATGCCGTCTTCGTTCCACATCAGTGAGCACAAACGTGAATTCACCTCAAAATGTCACGCCGTAACCGCAAAAATGCATATTTTTAAAATATTTTTAAAATAGTTTGATCAAATGCAACAATAATTTATTTGCAAATCAAGAGCATCTATACCTATCAATTACATGCACTTTTTAAATTTGATTGGATTTTGTTTGAGAATTACGGCCATTTAAAATGTGTCACGCTGTAACCATTTTGGTTACGGCGTGACGGTTACGGCGTGACATCCCATTGAATTGCATGTACACTTTGATCAAAGCTCACTCCCTACAAGAGAGTTTCAAGAGAGACATCAGGGTGTCATGCTGTGAGGGTGTGATCTGTTCTGTGAGGTTTTAATTGATATGCAAATGAGTTCTTTGTCAGCAGGCTTTGTGCAGTAGCATTCATGTAAGGTTTTTAAGGATATTTCCTCAGACGATGACATTGGGATCATCCTCATTCACATCAAAAGATGCTCCCTGGCAGAAATTATAGCAGCATTCTGATTCTAGGGTCCTTGGTGGAAGTTAAAACAGTAGACTGTTTGGAGCTAATGTTTTGTGTTAAATGTGTACTATCAGCTAGATTATGCAAGTATAGAACGCTAGTTGTGAAACATCAAATTTGCTTAACCCATGAACTGGTAAGTTGTTTTTGAGAAATTCTAGATTTTTTATTTGTTTTTGAAAAAAATAAACTTTAAAAATGTATGTGTTTTTATTGTTTTATGAAGTTTACATGTATTTCATAAAAATAACTCTGGTATGAAGAATTCAATCAATTTTACATTATGTAACACTAAAAATCAAATTTGAACTTGGAAAAATTGATAGTTTATCCCAAAAAATATGAGAAATTATGATATTTCTCATATTTTATGAATTTGTCTTCCAATTTCCTATTTGAATTCGTTCACATGTCAGGAATCTTATTTCAGCTCATTTGATCTTGACTTATTTGACCTTTGACCCCAATTTACCACTGAGGTCCTTAATACATGTAGGGTATCTACCATACAATTTAGTTGCAAATGGGCTGATACCAATGCCAGTAGAAAATTACAAGTTTATATTATTTGACTCATTTGACCTTTGACCTACATATGTGACCTTTGACCCCAAAATAACATTGAAGTCCCTGTCTTATATCTACCACCAAAGTTTGGTTACAAATGGGCTTGTGGTTAGAGAGTTATGTAGTTTGGGCCCTTGTGGGCCCGGCCCCCCTGGGCCCCCAGGAGGGCTGGGGAAATTGAAGATATGATGATTGACATAAAAGAGTTTTGATAGTACCTTAATTTCAACTTAGTGTGGGATCAAAACAAATTTCAGGGATGTTTTCCTAAGTAGCAAGGGAGACATAGTCAATTTGCATTGCCTGTGTGTGGATGTTTCAGATGTCACGCCGTAACCAGATATTGATTTAAGTTTTAAGTCATAATTGAGAAAATATTCAACCAATTTTCTTACAAATGGCGGCATATTAAACTTAGAATATCACAGAAACCAATCAATACCTTTAAGTTGTGATAGCCATTTCAAGTTCACAGAGTTTGAGCAAAATGTTTTCTTGTCAATTATGCATGTCCATTTTACGTCACGCCGTAACCATGATTATGAATATTCATATCTCATTAATTCAATGGATCACTGTAAAAAATTTGGGCATTTTGAAAAGTGGGTACCAACAACTATTGTCATGTACCATTTGTTTGTTGATAAAGATTAAAGTATGCATGATAAATCCATTTAAATGCTGAAATTTGTTTCTGAATGTCACGCCGTTACCTTGGAACTGCCCTGATACAAAGACTATCGAAGATGGACAAATCTTCATCTACAAACACAAATCTTCATCTACATACACAAATCCCCATCTACAGCTGATACATAGACTAATAATGTTTAAGGTCATGGGTAATTGGGTAATGTGCTATTACAAAAACTAAGGTCTGAGAATAAGACTAGCGAGGATGGTCATCAGTAATACACAAATGTCCATCAAGGGCTGATACCTAGACTACAACTCTTAGAAATTATTACATTTGTGGGCGAAGTGTTATTACATTTGTGGGTGATGCAATATTTTTATTACATTTGTGGGTAAAGTGCGTTGTTACATTTGTGGGCTACAGATTATTTCATTTGTGGGCATTTTATTACATTTGTGGGCGATTATTACATTTGTGGGTAAAGTGTTATTACATTTGTGGGCATTGTTACATTTGTGGGCGTTAAGGTGCAACACCCCCCCCCCATTGTTTTTTGTTTGTTTTGTTTTTAGATATCTCTAAATGTGTTTACTTTTATAATCATAGTACTGATAGTGACAATGCCTGTTTCATATTTTCACTTTTATCATTAAATTTATACATAATTTGTTTCTGTGTGTTTAACAACCCTGTTCTGTTTCAGAATTATACTTGGGCAAGTCGCTAGAGGAGAAGGCTGAAGATGCCAGATGGCACAGAGATGAGTTGACCGATTTGAGTGAGATCTCAACATGGCCAGAATATGCAGAAGACATGGGCCTGGATAGCCCTACCACTAAAAGTAAGAAATTGTTGCTACTGAGTACTGACATATTGCGTTGTATTCTCTTGAACATAGTGATGTGCAGACTGCTGAGATCATGAAACTAAGCAGCATTCCACAGTTGATTTCAAACCAAAGTACATGTCACTAATTTTCCCAGATGTTATTCAATGGAAAATGTGTATCTTTCTTTACCAGATAATATAAACTACACTTTTATTGGGGTTTGATCCAAATTTATCCAGATTGGACAATGTCATGGAAATGGTGTATTCCATTAATTCAAGGTTCATTTATAAGGTGGATGGCAATGATTTTGAAACCATAGTTTATTTTGCATTCATATTTTTTCATTGTTGTGTATTTGTGTTGGGGCGGGGCTGTTGGGGTGTTTACTTTGTTATTTTAAAAAAGTGACTTCATAGCCACACATTACATTTGGATATAGTTACATGTATAGAACATTGAGCTGGGGCTGTTCACTCATTTTTGGTAGCAGACATCGTGGAAGATATTGTCATATATAGAAACTTGAAATCCACTAACAAGAACTGTTAATCTGTTATCCAAATTCATTTGACATGCAACAAACTGGACACTGAAGTAAGGATGTTTATGAGATTCAAAGCACAAATACAGGGAAACCCCGTTACAACGAGGTTGTCGGGACCGCCGATTTTACCTCGTTATAACCGGCACCTCGTTGTAAACGTACACATAATGTATCACACAAAATATAACATGTATGGGACTAGGCATTAAACCCATTTGTTTACTGCTTTTCCTACTTGTTCTGCACCAAAATTATGAAAAGAAAACTGATTATTTTTCATTTATATGCTCATCCAAAGTAATAAAGGAAACTAGATCTTGAAATAAATCAGCAACCTCCACGCTCGTAACTTAATTGCGTTGAGTACCTACTCACTGTGTACGGGAGGCAGGCTTTGTGTGTGACAGGTAAATGTACAGTGCAGTTTTGTGTATTACACATTACACACACACGTACACTTGCTGATTTGTGCGTGGCTGCATGGCAGGCTGAAGAGCGATGCGCTCTGCAATGATTGGGCAATTTTTGCGTTGCCAAAATTTAGAATTTGGTCAGCGCACGATGCGACTTTCATTTCCTCGTTTTAACCGGGTGAGTTTCTTATGTTTTTCTTTGTTAATGGGTTGAGAAGAATACCTCGTTATAAGCGAAATCTCGCAATAACCGAGCTCGTAATAAACGGTGCTTCTTTCCATTGAACAGCATGTAAATGAAAACGGGACCGAGACAATCACCTCGTTAAAAGCGGTACCTCGCTATATCCGAGCTCGTTATAACGGGGTTTCCCTGTAAATCTTGTCTTAAAAACATGTTCTTATTTCTTGTCTTTCTTTTATTTTATCTTACATGTATGACCTTCAATCCTGCAACAGAATCCAAAGTTGTACCCAAACCAGACTTGAACAACAAAGTGAGTGTGTGGCAGGGTGACATCACAAAGCTAGATGTGGATGTTATTGTCAATGCAGCTAACAGATCACTACTCGGAGGTGGAGGTGGTAAGTTGGCAACCCAATATTGGTAAAGCAATAATTGTAGCTGATAACATCAACAATTGTGTTGTTTTCATCCACTTATTGTTATGCTTAAATGGAGTCTCAGTGATAGAGTGTGATGGAATTTATTTGTGTGAATTATGATGAATTTGTAATCTACAATTTTTGACTGAAGTTGTCAGAAGGTTTGAACCATAGTTTTGATCATTGGAATATAACAATATCTGGTAAAATAATAGAAATGAAAGATATGAAATAATGTTTTATATCCCGTGTTTGTCTACAAATGCATTCATCCAATAAGTGAACGTTGACAATCAACTATACTACAGCTGTACTATCGAGTCCGACGCCCGCCCGCTAGTAATGTCCTTCAACAAGACATTTTTAATCTGCTTTGCTGCTTTCCTCCCAGGTGTATAGATGGGTACCCTGGTCGGGTCATTTATAGCTACAAGCGCATAATGGCTGCTTAGCTTAAATGTACCTGTCATGACCATGGGGTAATAATACACAGCGCATAAGGATGTGCGATAAGCTACGTGTTATGCGCTATACAAGAACTATTATTACTTTCATAATCAATACATTTCAGTGCTGGTTAAAGTTCAAAGGATTAAATGTTTATCATATGAAAGGGATTATTCAGTTATGGCCTGGTGGTATTGTCGCAGCCCGGATAGCTGTAGACGTGGGTTCAAAACCTGGTTCATTTTTTCTGACATGTTTGTTAAAATCTTAGATCAGCATGTTGCGATCTAAAATACAGAGCGAGAGAAATGAAATAATTTATTACATCGATTAAATGTTTATTACAGCCCAAGTGTGGTATGGGATCACCAATGATTAACAGTTCTAAGAAAGACAAGACATGATAATGATGTCACAATATCTTGATCATTTACAGTATGTTTAGCATGGTACTTAATGATCGCAGAAACAAATTTCAACAGTCCTGATTAAAAGTGTAATTGCAGGAATTTAAATGACATTCAACGATGTCTTTCCTTTCTTTGTCAGTTGATGGTGCCATCCATAGGGCAGCTGGTTCCAATCTATTACAGGAATGTCGGACACTAGCAGGCTGTGAAACAGGAGATGCCAAATTGACTGCAGGTAGGTCATGGAGTTCAGACAGACAGTCAATCTAAAAAGGGAGTAGAGTACTTGAGATGCATTGTTATACCACTTCTTAATGTACAACAATATTGTATGTTTAAAGGGAGAAGGCGCCAGCATCTAAGAGGCATAAGTTAAGAAATAAAGAGGCATTGAGAGTATTGTGAGAATTATGGTATATGGTGATAAAGACAGCCTAAATAAGGGCTACTCTGTGACACTCACACTCAGCAAGGCCCTATAAATTAGTTAATTTGTGTTTATTTTATGTCTTTGCAAGCCTTATCTTAAGATAAAACTTGCAGAAACAGTCATGGGGGGAGGAGCTTATCGATTCAAACAGTGCATACATTACTACGGCGTGACTAACACACGTTGGGTGGCATGCATTGGTCATGCTTGGTCAGTTTCAGCAATGTGTACGTGCGATCTGATTGGTTGGCAAGAACTCAAATGTTTTCTTAACTTATGCCTGTTAGTTGCCGGCGCCTTCTCCCTTTAAACGATAACAGACATTTGGGACATTTTTGTCTCGCCCACCAGAGGTGACGGCGAGACTAAGGGATCCAAATGACGTCCGTCCGTCCGTCCACCCGTCCGCCGTCACAAATGTTAAAGTTTACCTGCAAGACTCTCTTAGGACACATAACCTGACAACTATAGGTCCAATGGCAACCAAACTGGGGTGGTAGATGCACATGGGGTACCCGCCTGTTGTGGTGCTGTCGGAGGTCACATGGTGAGGTCAAAGGTCATTTGAGGTCAACGTTAAAGTTTACATGCAAGACTCTCTCATGACACATAACTTGGCAACTGTTGGTCCAATGGTAACCAAACTTGGGTGATAGATGCACTAGGGGTACCCTCATGTTGTGGTGCTGTCGGAGTTCACATGGTAAGGTCAAAGGTCAATTTGAGGTCAACGTTAAAGTTTACCTGCAAGATTCTGACCGATAACTTGGCAACCATTGGTCCAATGGCGACCAAACTTAGATGATAGATGCGCTTGGGGTACCCACATGTTTTGGTGCTGTCAGAGGTCACATGGTGAGGTCAAAGGTCATTTGAGATCAACATTAAAGTTTACCTGCAAAACTCTCTTATGACACATAACTTGGCAACCGTTGGCCCAATGGCGACCAAACTTGGGTGATAGATACACTAGGGGTACCCTCATGTTGTGGTGCTGTCAGAGGTCACATGATGAGGTCAAAGGTTATTTGAGGTCAATGTTAAAGTTTACCTGCAAGACTCTCTTATCACACATAACTTGGCAACCATTGGTCCAATGGCAACCAAACTTGGGTGATAGATGTACTAGGGGTGTCATCGTGTTGTGGTGCTGTCAGAGGTCACATGGTGAGGTCAAAGGTCATTTGAGGTCAAACGTGGGTTAGGGATGTATTTGGGGAAATTTATCTTTGTGATATTTAGTCGTGGGTGGGCGAGACACAATCTTGCTATTGCCTTGTTTTAAGAGTGAAAGTAAAGAAAACGCTCTTCATTGATAATCAATTATACAGTATTTTCCTGTGAAGTGCTATCGTTGTCATAGAGATACCTGGAATAGGCTATGATGTGTGATATTTGCTTTCATGAATAGGTTGTTGTTGTTTTTCCACATGTTTATCTGTGTTTACTCTTTTTCTCCCCTTTGTTTCTCATAGGGTACCTGTTACCAGCAAGATGTAAGTCAATTTCGTTTTATGTATTTAAAGTGTATTACACATTGCTAAAATATGAGATGTATGGTCAAAGCTTTGATTTAAAATGTTGGCTAACTGAAATTGAAAATCATGCTCTTCCTTTCATAATTTAAATGGAGAAGATGAACTGTTTTCAGACTTGTGGAAAACTGTTAAAATGCACTTTTACCTCTGCATGGTCCTAATATGTGACATCATTCAAGAAAGTATTGAAAATCATGAACTTAAACTTAAACAAATCTTTAACCAGTGTATCCCGAGTATAACCAGGTTGATACCTGCATTTTATTGCTGGAATGACAAAACTTTGTATCTCAGTCTTGCAGCTAAGATGTCTCAAATTTGAATATCAAAAGATAAGCCATTGCTGCCCAAATTTAGATATCCATGATTTTTTTTTCACTCTCATTTAACATTTTTTGGTAGATATGGGGGTTTTTCATCACAGTAATCCTATCAGTACCAATACCTTGTGATAATTTTGTCATGAACAGTGAGTAATAAATATAGTATTAAAATGCTTACCTGTTTGTCTCTTAAATGTGATAATAGCATTGCAAACTTAGACACAAGTCGTATGACTACTAGATACCACATTTTTGGGGTTTTGAAATTCTGCAGCTGGAAATATTATCTTTAATAAAATGCTATATGTTGACTAGGTAGCATAAAAATGTCAAAATGTGAAGTATAATGCTTGTTTTACCACAGATGTACTACACACAGTGGGCCCCATTGTCCACTCAGGGACGGCCAGTGTGAATCACAGGGAAGAATTAACCAGCTGCTACTACACATGTCTACAGCGAGTCCTTGAACACAATGAATTAAATCGGGCTAAACTTGAAGCCAAACAGAACTGGCAGGAGGAGGTACGGAAAACTAAAGAGAAGGAAGAAAAAAGGTTGAAAGAGAAGAATGAGAAGGAAGATGGAGAGGCGGGCGGTGGTGAAGGTGGTAAAGATTCAGAGGCAAACGGTGATAGGAATCAGGAAGAAGATAATGTGAGTGAAGCGTTGAAGAATTTCAGGCAGGATGTTGGATCGGTGGAGCCCCTGATTCGTTCCATCGCATTTCCGTGTATTTCGACAGGGGTTTATGGTGAGTTCTTTGATGGAATATATTTCAAGTTATGGTACTTGGGTACATGTGAAACAAATTTATGAATGTAAGAGAGGTACATGTATAGTGTAGCACCCGAGCCCACTGGGGAGGGGGGACACAGAGACAATAATGCACAGCAGAAATTTGGGTGAGATCGGAACCCCCTTATTGCCACGAAAATATGCAATTACAATCCTAATGGTCAGGTCTACAGGGTAAAATAAAAGGGATACAAATTATTGCCAATTAACCCCAAGGGAAGTAATTAACTGTCAATCAATAATCACACTACATCCAACAATCAATCAATCACCAACAAGGTCATGGCTCAATATCCACAACATTACACAATTAGGGAATCACCTCAACATCGATCATCGCATTGACAACGTACATTCATATTCATACTCATCATTCATAAAATCACAGGAAAGTCCAGACATGAGACAAGGATGACTCGATGACGAAGGTTCAATTGAAATTGCAAAAGTTCAAATATGTTTATTGAATCATAATCAAAACAACGGAGTGTCTTTCTCCTTTTACATAATCAATTCACGATTTAATCAAATGTATTTCAACTTCTACAATATATTTACTACGGGTGCTTACATTTTACAGGTTACGCGAACGGGACACGGGGACCTCGCGTTGCACAAGCAAACGAGTGC
>JZLH01S0081869.1:0-14973 GCA_001188425.1 Eucidaris tribuloides | reverse complement strand
GTAACAATCTTATAATCTTGATAAACTGTACCTTTGAAATATGTATTTACCATGCCTAGAAAAACCCGTCTTTTCTATGCGTATTTTCAAGAACGTTCTGCTGTGGAGGGGGTATCACCATGCACGGCCGACCCTCCCTATTAAAATGGTCTTGTGACGCCCTTGACATGCAGTCATCTGAGCTACAGGCGGGCGCTTTACTCTCTGACCCGACTAGTTATCATTTATGTTTTAAAATGACTGCTACCAATTCATAAGTGCAAGTGCCACTAATTTGGGGAAAATAAAGCTAGGCTTACAATAATTGTTGACTGTCCATTTACGAAAAAAACAGTGTATATAGATTCCTTAAACCGCTAGAACTTCATACGCTTCAGCCCTGGACCCCACCCCAACAATAAGCAATATTCCTTTAAAAGTGCCGGGCATGAGTGATGGCCACCCCCCCCCCCCCACACACACACACATTTTAAAAGGATCTTGTGCCGCCCCTGATTTTGCGCATGTAGATATTTTCACCATCAGAGTAGGTTTCTGCTTGAAGTTGCTGTGTGTTTTGGGGGCAAGAACTTGAACAAAACCTTTTGTGAAGTGGTTTCCGATTATTTAAAACAGGAAGTATGACAAATTTTAGACATTTTAAGGTTGCTAAAACTCGCTTTTGTGGTGTATTCTGGCGCCTACTTACTGCTCTGAGAGTTTTTGTAGTGTTTTAAAAAGGTGTTAAAAATCTGGTCTAGTTTCCAATTTTTCTGCTTTGATTCGCTGTTTCTTCGCAGTAATTGACAAAACGTTTTTGTTAGGGGATTTATTTTTAATCATTGGAAACATGAATATATATTCTACTCCGCGAGCGATCGCACGGCGATTGCGAGCGATTGCGAAAAGTGGAATTTAACTGTTCTTGTGTCTTTTCTGGCGTTTAATTTCAACTTAGAATGTTTTTGCAGTGTGTTAAAAAGACGGAAAGAACATATAAACTCTCACAAAAAGTTTTGGAAATCTTGAAGGAGATTGATCGGTTATCCCGTTTCGCCAGTTCATGTAATAATCAATATACCCGGCAATATACCAGCTTGCGTATCGCCGAAAGATTTTGTTGATTTTCTTTAGTATTGATCTCCTAATTAGGCTAATTGTTATGATTTACGCCATCAAGTGAAAGGGCCAGTTATATCTTTAAATGTGTGTTGAAGTGTAATGAAAAGCTGACAAAATGGAACAAGTTCGGTAAGTTCACCAATTTTTTGGTGCTGTTGATGAGGTGAAATTTTCGCCTATGTCTTCTTTGGTTGTTATGCACTCTAATGTGAACATTGACATGGATTGAAATCAAAACTCCGCACAAGTAAGCCAAAACAATAAACAACATAATAATATCACCCTCATAGCAAAACTAACAATAATTGAATGATTAGAAATGATAAACATTGACTGAAACCTGGAGTGGATGGATGCGTCGTTTAGCTTTATGACAATACTCAACTCACTATAGCTAGGTTGTATATGATTTTCATTATTAAAAAAGAGTTGGACCGATGGACCATTTTTTCTTGGACAGACCATATTGATGGAAGTTAGTAACGACATTGATCACCAAACAAGCCTAAAAAAAAACAATGAATTGAATGAATGACATGAAGGAAGAAAGAAAGAAAGAAAGAATAAAAAGAAAGAAAGAAATACAAAATAAAAAAATGCAAAAAAAAAAAAAATAACATATTTTTTAAGAAAGTTAAAAAAGGTGTGGCGGTAACACAATCTCTCTCAACCCCGAGGGCGGCCAGTCAATTATGCTGTACTAGGCCTACATATGCTGTGACCAAAGAACACGCCGTTTAACAGGGGTGTTATTTTTCAGTTTTAGCCGCGGGCGCGAGTGCACTCGTTAAGGGGTATCAAAACACGGATTTTCCAAAAAGGGTGTTTTGAAAGAGCTGTCGTCAAACACCGGGTCAAACGTTTTAGGGTCTATGTATTTATTTTTCAAGCTTTTTTTTTAAAGACTGGCCAAACGTTTTTTTAGCGGTATGTTTTTCCCCCAAGCTTTTGTCTATTTTAACGCTTATTGTTAGCAAGTAGACAAAACTTGTTTGGCGGTATTATTCTGGCGACACTTGTTAAGGGGCCAAAAATGTGTAAATGATCGTAGCCACTGCGAAAACTTGCTTTAGGGGGTTATTTTGCACACAGAGAAAAGGCTTGTTTTAGGGGTGTCTGGAATAATTTGGTCACGATGTGTACGCATAATATTTGGGACTGCCCCCCCCCCCCCCCCCCCCCATTTTCAGCTCGCGTCTTTCTGCGATCGTAACTACTACGCATGTGTGACCTGCCCTGTTTTGGACGGAAGGCGTCCTTCGCTCACAAAAAAATTAAGGTAAAAAGAAATTGAAAATTAAAAATAATTTGATATTAATAATGACTGCCCTGTGTGTAGCTAGGAATACTACTCTGTACTGAATCAGGCCCAGTTGTCAGATATTAAGAAAGAAGTGGGGTTATTGGGCGTAGGCCTGGTGTGCCGTACGATCGATGGAACGAAAGTGTCACGGCACTGTCAAAAATTCTGCCTCTAACTGCCAGTCCAGCACACACAATCTGTGTGTATTGTAAAATGTTCAGCTGCGCTTTGCGCAGCGCGCGCCGAGCGCGCTGAGTAGACCGAAAAATCAGTCCATTTCAGTTTGGATCGGGGGATATATTCTGCTTTGAGACTACGTCTGGGTCCATGTATCCATTTCCCTTTTTCTGCATTGAAGTGTGTAACTGTAATGGTGCTGGGACTGATGAAAAAAAGGACCATTCGTGTTTTGCAGATGCGGCAAAACTTATGCCTACCCACGCAAGGCAGACACTCATCACGCCAACGCCAGAAAAAATGCGGCCCCTTATTTCTCCTACAATTGCCCCCTGGTTTTGGAATAAAAACTTAAATTAAAATCATGTAGGTATAGTAAGAACATTAATGATGCAAAGAAATTACTTACCCCTATCTCCAAACCCGAATTTTCGGGGTTTTTTCCCACGGCGTCCCTCGTTGTCTTGGTTGAAGGTGTTGAAAATTTTTACCTCGATGCTGCACCCATCATCGATGTTCATTCGGTACACACACGGCGTTAGCCACAATATTTGACTGAGGATTCAGCGAATGATAAACTGCCAGCAGGCTTTTTCAATCGTGTTGACATTCTATTTTTCTTTCGAAATCACAACTTTTTTTATGATAAAAAAATCATTTGCTAACATAATTTTGAGTAAAAATATTATTTACACCGAAATATAATTTTTTTACGTTATAATTAGTCTTTTATTAACGAAAAATACAATTAAAATAAAATGTTTTGACACTATGAATCTGTGTATTCAAATCGTGTAGTCTTTGTTTCAGACTCAAATGTCTGCGTTGTGAATGTTTCACTATTTCCCCATTGCATTAAGACGGCTGTATTTGTGCCTACATGCAGATAGTTACTACCTGGGTAAAAGACTACTTGTCATGCTAGGTTGTTTTGACTGGCGAATCGTGTGTAGAGGTACTGGGGAAGAAAGGAAGCGACAAAATTACGCCCGAAAAAAAGAAGAGCAAGAAAGTGTTCACAATTGTAATGTGACAAGGTGAATTTAATAACGCGTAAGTAATCTAATATTGGTAAAGAAATTTAAAAGAAATAACAGCTTGGGACATAATTCCACCCCTTACTTTCCACGTATGACACAGTTTTACGTGGGTAACATATTTGTTACCCCACGATTAATACGGGGATGCCTAGGCCGGATCTTAGAGTCTAATGCTTGTCGAATCTGCCTATTCATCGGGAAAATGCGGGATCGATTGCGGATTGCACGTGATTCATGTATCTGGAAAAACAGAACACGGAGAATTCTGTGAAAATTGGTATTACTGACGTAAATGTGATGGATATGGGTGATTTTATGGTTTGGCCGGAGGCCAATCAGGAGCGAGGCAGGATTTTCGCTGACGTTTTGTGACGTTTTGACTCCGTTGTTAACAAAAAATTTTCCGTGATGTTATTCTTTCGCGCGCAGGTTAACACGTCCCCCGATCCCGGGGCAAATCAAATTTTTGCAAATCTGTCCGAGGAGGCTTTCCAAATAGCATTAGCGTTTGCAATAGGTAAAACCGGCTGACAATCTCCGTCCGCGTAAAACATTACCACAGGACAATTACGAAGAATTGGACATAATTAACCACATTTTAGGGAAAAAAGGTCTATCCTGAAAAGGACTGGACCTCGAGAGTACTGCACGGTTACGATGGTGTCGTCAGGTCTACGTTGTTAAATACCGCTTAGTTTCTTTTCTCTTAGTGTCGGCGACGTAGGCTGTTTAACCAGGCAATGTGTTTTTGTAAACCACGGAAGCAGAAGGAAGACAGGCGATGATCCAGCGGTGTCGTCGTAGTTAAATTAACCCTGATTTTGATGATTTTCGCATCAATTTACGCCGCAGTCATCGGATCCCGACATCACTAGATTGTACGTACGATGCGGGTCGTACCGGCATTTTTGTCGCAAAACGTTCCAAAAACCAGCTATTTACGAGTCGGCACCATGCCTCACGTTACCACAAACTTGTCCTTCACGAAAGAATTGCCAAAAGTCAGGGATTGTGTTACGCGCAGCGCACCGCGTTCACTGCATAGCGCATACGCAGCAATTACACAACAAATCGGAACGCGCCTTGAGGGCGGGCCTCTCTTATGATAACTGATCATGCTGTTCGATATCCCACAATGCAATGCGCGCTCATTGTCGATCACGATAGCTTTCGAGCAAGCAATCGTTCCCGTATCGTTTTGAAATAGTCCTTATTTTTACTAGATTTTGCCTTTTTTGTCTTCTTGACGACGTTATCGCTGGGATTTTTGGGCCATCCAATTTTAAAAACAACCTATGTTTCTGTAGGTTACAAAACTTACTTTTTGACGACGAACCCGTATTTTCGCGTCCCGAGCTCCCAAACGCGCTCCTAGCGATTTGAGGCCTTCGGCCTTCACAATCGGCTATATATAAGAGTCATCCTAGAAACGGATGAAAGGCTCGCCTCCAACATCCGTTTTCTTAAGATGATGACGTTCACTCCGCTATTCCGTAAAATACCCATGGTATGCACAGAATCACCGTCTTTTTTCACGCTTTGGGAGCGACCCGGTGTGAAGCCATGCCTTTACGAATCGCTCACGGTTAGCGGTGCGATTTGGACCGCTGTTTTGCCTGCAAGACATGAATTTGCGTGATAATGAAAATTTATGTATTGTGCCCAAAAAGGTGTAACTTTATTAACATTTCTATGAAAAGGTCCTTTCAAAAGTATTATTTTGAGTTTGTAAATTCTGAATTTCAACTTACTGATACATTCGCATATCAGTGAATATGGTCGCGACAACCTTTCGGGCACTTTACTTGGTTGATGGGCGCACGTGCTGTGCGCTGCTAATTCAAGCATTTGTATCAACGGGATGCCGGGTGCGATTCCTGCTGTGCAGCTGTAGGATGACCGCCGAGGGTGTTTAGCATAGTAATCGGGAGATATTGTCCGGCTACGGTTTGCGGCATGGCGGCTATATCGCAGCATCTTTTGCCAACTGTATTACCCCATAGTTCTACGGTGCGTGTTTTTAGTGATCGCTCAAAATGTGTTTCAGTTTAAAAAATTTGAGCTGCCATGATTCCCATGCTACCAGAGTCTTTCTGACATGTGCTAAAAAGTGAAGCCCTGAAAAAAATTGCATCAGTTTAAAGACGATCAGTAAATGCTCTATTAAAAGTAAAATATCATGGGAGACCATTCAAGCTTTCCCCCATATCCTAGACTGCTGTGTTTGCAGAATTTCCTATCGCCTGATAGGAAATTATATGCTGCCCATTTGTATCGCCACATATTTACTAGTGACAGCATAACTGTCCAAACTTTTGTGTTTAAGGGTTTTATTTGGTCCATCAAACGCGCTAGTATCAGATAGCAAAGTCGACAATTTTTTTAAAGTGTCTTCCAACAGTGCTTTATTAGCGGTCTTTATAGGCGGATTTAAGTATTTTATGAAAACTTAAATGTTTAGTAATGAAACTGCTTTTTCCTTTTCCAGCCATTGTGGGTCACAGTGTTAATTTTCGATGCTTCTGTGCTGTACCAGCTCAACCCAAAGGTTTTAAGAAAACATGAAACACCAGTCAGGAATCAAATGCAATGAGTGAGTGTGCAAATAATGTCAACTGTCATCATCCTACATCTTCCTTAAGTATGATGGGTATTAATTGTTCAGCCAAAAGAACAAAACATAGGGTTATCTGTTCCACATGGTCATAAATTAGTATAGGAGCAGCTGAAGTGTTCAAAATTTTACTCGAGTTCCTAGTTTCTGTTACAAAAGTTTACACATTTATTGAGTTTCTACAGTGTCCATATAGCAAGGAAAGTCTTGAAGAAATTGTTAAAGTGATATTCTTTTTCGATCAAGAAAGATTACAAATATAACAAAGTAGGTAATTCCAACTTTCCTCTTATCCTTTTTCTTGTGTTGCTGTAGCCTCGTAATCGGCGAATATCCAACTTGGAATTCAGGCAGCCGTCAGTGTGTGGAAAGCTCTTCCTCATTTTCAGAAGATCGCTTGAAAATTCTTTGCCGTCTTTGGCAAAACAAGTTTTCCAGAATGTGTGCAGATTCATATAAAGGTGAAAGCAAGCCTCCTGAAACCACAGCACATGTTCATTGGGTATGTATACTAACCCATGTCGCTTCACCTGCTTAACCCTCTCCATTACTATGATAACAAATCTCTTGTAGACTTTGTGTGTCATAATTTAAGCTTGTACTAGAAGGCGTAAGTTGTGTAAGGCCCGATTGTATTTTCATTGTGCTCTTTTGCACACACAAATACACAATTTCACAGCCCATTATAACACCATTTTCAAGATAAGTGAACTAAAAAATGTCGGCAAACATGATATCAAATTAAAATGTTAGAAAGAAAGTTAAGCTTGATTTGTTTCAATATTGGAGTCTTTAAGCTTCTGCCCAAGAACGACAACACCGCGGTCGACAAGCAAGCTTCCTCTCTAAATGAGAAAAGAAAAAAATGGAACAATGAACAGGGAGGTTCGAGAAGGAATCGCGAACAAACAAAAGTTACACAGTGCGCTATTACATTTTTGTGATCAGTGCCAAAATTTGGCAAAACCCGTGCTACTTCACCAACAGCCAACGCCCAACAGACACACACACACACACACACACACAACACACACACACACATTTCACAGAAACTGCATACAATCCATACAAAACAAAACAACCTTCACACCCCCTGTATGCCCACACCAAAACCTGCCCCACAAACCTTCCAAAGTGAGATAAGTACAGACGCTGACTCTCAAACATACAAAAAGAATACAACACCCTGCAAACAAAACAAAAGAGGGCGCTCACAAAGAAAGCCACGACATCGCAAGCCTGCAATGATTTCTGGAAGTTTAAAATTCAAAAGTTCAAGTAAAATACTGCTAAAGGATCTGATTGAACACAAACCTTTGCCCAGAAATGAAACATTTTACTAAGCGATGGAATGATTGGGTTGAAAGACAGAGTAAGGGATTTGCAAGTCAGAAAACGGCAACATGAATGAAATCAGCCTCAAATTTTTGCACAATGTGAGATTAGTATAAATAAAACATCTGTCATGGAACCTTTGGTAGAATACGAGTTATGGTGAAAATCTGGACAATTCATTTTCAAAATTTTCAGTGACGTCGACGTGCACGGGCCATTCCAAAATTGACCGATCAGCTGTTAGCGAAGGTTGCCACAGAGTTTTAGCTGTTTAACCAATCAGTGTGCTCCGCTGGTCTTGCGACGGTACACATAACGCGCGATTCGCAATTTGAGCAAAATTTAAACTCGCGCAAAGAACAACATTGTGGTGACATGTCGTTTTTAGTTTTTCTCATAAAACACAAATTCATGACGTATGGATCTCAAACTTTCAACACACAATTTGTAAATACTGAACTACCGATTGGAATGGATAGGGAAGGGCAGTAATGAACTTGCAAATCCCTGACTTAACCCGTTGGCTACGGGAACCGGATGTGCCCTGTGTTAACTCTATGGGATTTTCAGAATCTCGTAGGCAATGGGTTAATCTTTAACCCTAATCAGGCTGGGCTTTTTTGGCTATGCTATATCTGGGGGGGTGGCGCTGATCTCGGCCGTCGATCGCACGATCGCGCCGAAAATCGGCACGCACGTTACCCATCACGTAATCTACAAGACTGTATAGTTAATTACCAGGAATTGATTTCATATTAATTATGCTAATTTATGCATAAAATCATAATTAAGCTGTAAATCACTCATTAAAACTCTGAAAATGCTTATTTTTGGGTCTGGACACTGTTTTTAGCCTTCTTAGCAAGTTTACTTGAAAAAAATCCGGAATCAAAATTGATTTCCTATGTATTTTATTGTTTTTTTCAAATTTCTTATGTATTTCTATGTTTTTTCAACCTTTTGTTTTCTATTGTTTTTTCGATTAAATTTGTTGGGGACACTTTTGCGATCATAAACAGCACAAAATTAATTAATTTCAACCAATAAAAGTAAAAATAATAATACTACAATGAATTTTGTCTGAAAACACAAATTGTATTGAAATTGTACACAAAAATCACGTTTTTGAGCGATTTTTGGGGTGACATGCAAGTACAAAATGTTACGTAACTTCGGAACCGCGTACCCGGACGTCGCAAATTTGGTCTCAAAAGATGCGCGACATACGAGAGAATAAAGTCATGAGACGCCGTGGCAACTACTTCGCGCGTCGCAGACATATTGCGCGAAACGTCTAGGGCCGCCCCCCCCCCAGCCTTTTTAGGGTTAAGGCCAAATCTATCGAGGGTCAACATCAACTGTCATACCATTTTCTCATGTCATATAGCTTCAGTTACAGATGATCTAATTTGGTGCATGAGTGTAGAAACGAGACACTTTTTTCGGAGGATCAAAGGTATAAAACATTCAAGATCAAGGGTCGAAGGTCATTAAATTCTGTTCCAAAATACTTTTTTCTACCTTTTAGGACGAATTGGGAATGCCCGTTATCAATTTTATCAGGTGAAATTTCAATTGCTCTGGGTTTTGTTAATGATTCATGACTTGGAATTTTTTTTGTGTGATATCGCTCTTGGATAAAGGGATGTCGATATATTCTTTTTCTATTTCTCCAGCCCTCTACTCAGGAACAATGGACAATGTGCATACTGGAGATGTGAAAGCCTCTGCAGTAGTCACCAATTCAGTCAGTCAGGATAATATATTGCCCACTGCCCATATTGAACAAAGGCTTGGAGATGAACCAAAATTGTGTAACATCCAAAGTGAACATAGCTTCCATATACCAGTACTGGAAGAAACGCTGGAGAACACGCCAAAGACTAGTGTTGACAATCACAACAGAGAAGGAGACATCTTACTTGGTGAGCAAATGATTTATCCTCTTTTCTAACCTGTTCGCAACGTACCCCATGTATATTTGGCCTGTCATTTCCCAGCAGGTTATGGCAACGTAACTTGTGCTGATACTAGCATGAGGAAACCCATTTCATTGCTTTTATGCTTTACTTTAAGAAATTAATTTTGTGTGCGAGCTAAAGAAATGTATTATCTGTGTATGTATAAAATGCAGTTTCATTGACAATAAATTTGTCCCCCAAAAAAGATCAGCATCAAAACATAAAGAGATGTCAAGTTTACTGGTGATAAATTTTTGCTACTTAACTCAGTGCTGTCACAAACCTGCCAACTGTTCAATGTTTGTACTTTAAACAGTGAAGATTTGAGACATTCAAAACTGTATTCCACATACTCACATACTGAGAATTTTGCTCCAGGATTTGGTTGAAGAGTTGATCATGTGATAAAGTGTAGTTTTGCCCATTAACCACTCCAGAAGTAGAACATTTTCTTGCAGTTGATGGTTTAAGCACTTTTATGGTTCGCTGATCCTTACAGTCCATACAGTCCCAACGTGTTATCAGTATTTTTGAGTATCAGCAAAATACAAGTGCATTGGTCACTCGGCTGACTTTAGCAGACCTGTGGAGGCCTTCAGTATTTCTGTAATTGAAGGTAACTAAAAAAAAATAAATAAAAATAAAAATAACCTGGATATACAGGAAAAAAGCAGTCAATATTGATCCATCACAATTGGACATAGCAGGGTTGGCATATTTCCCAACTTTTTGTCATTATTTCCCGGACACTGTTCCGATATAAAATTGCCCTTCTCATGCTCTACAAGTCAATGGCGAGAAATTTATCATTTCCCGGACGATTGCGGTGCGGAAATAAGATTCTGGACCGGGAAATATGCCAACCCTGTTTTCTAGACACAACATATTTCTCCGACCAGAACCCAAACTTGTCTTGAAGAGGTGATAAATTCACAAGGCATAGGCCCTGTTAATGACATGCAAATACATATATACATTTCTGGATTACTCTGTATTGTGCACATTTTCATAACCAATGCTTGAAATTTTTCTGTGGGTTATTAATTATGAAACAGATTATGTTGTGTGCAATAAAACTACAGCCGGCAAAATGGTTATTTATCCATGTACCATCCGTGTAAAAATTGACAGATACAATTGATTTATTTCCCTAATTTTTTTGCTTTGAAAAGGTTTTCTTTATTTTTTACACCTGCTATAATTTTAAAGTACTGAAATTCATGTACTCAACAGAAATTGTTATATTTTGTTCCGTTTTTTTTTTCTGAATGCTAACACATGAATAAATGGCTTACCCTTTTCAGATCCAGGTGGTAGTGGTGACATGAATGATGTTTCACGAACCCAACCTGAGATGATGGAATCAGCAAGTGCCGTGAAGGTTGAGGATGACATATGCAGTGAAGGTTCCGAATGGCAGATGCTTGAAGTCAATAGAGAACATGACACAGACAGAGGTTATTACAGCTGAATTAATGATCCTCGAATTTTCAAACTCCATAAGGGAAAAAGTGGGAAATTTGTTTTCATTAAATGCTGGGAGCACTAGTGATGGGGGAGGGCACCGAATGCAATGGCTTAATTAGTTGTTGAAAACAAAAATTGTTATTGTGAAGAAAAACTTAATGCTGGGTAGGCTGTGCTTCAGCCACCAAATATTGTTATGATACTTTTGTATTATATGATTGCTACCTTCTAAGAGTCATAATGCTGTTTCTTGCTGATATTCATTAGTTTGTTCATCTATTACTAATAATTTGGGATACTGTAAAAGTGGAAACTTTCACGCGATTAATTTTTGCGCTGGGAGAGTTTGGTGACATTTCGTGTGATTTTATTTTCGCGCAGGGCCAAAATACATAGCAAGCAAACGGCATAACACTGCTCAGCCAGCCATGCATGTATGGCACATACCGTACAAATACAAAAGAGAAAAGTTGAAGTGCCAAAATAAAATGATTAGCTTTTGCAAAAAATATTTACGTGTTTTTATCTTCACGCTATCATCAGCGTGCGTGAAATGCGCGAGAATTTCCACAACGCGAAATATTCCATGTTTACAGTAGTGATAGCCCACTGGTTTGCCGAGAAGACAATAAGTTTCATATTTCTTTCATTCCACAGGTAAATGTTACTAAAGTGATGATATTTTTTGTTAAATGAAGACACAATGAACCAACAAAATTTGGTCTTGTCTCGATATCATTTGAATTTTTAGAGATAAGTGTTCATTTGTGGAAGGTTTACGACAAAACATCCACAATGAACCAACAAAATTTGGTCTTGTCTTGATATCATTTGAATTTTTAGAGATAAGTGTTCATTTGTGGAAGGTTTACGACAAAACATCCAGTCTCTGGTCAACATGCCTTGATTTTAGCCCAGCACCAAAAGTGTTAAAATTTGTGTAACATACGGATATTACTGGTAAATGTGTAAATGCCTTAACTCTTCTTAACTTGATACTAACATGTGCTGTTTAATTTGTCATTTTCATACATATCCAGGTGTTACCCTCAATAGTACTGCACACACCCAACCTGAGATGATGGAATCAACTAGTGCCATGACGGTTGATGATGACTTTATATCAAACAAAATTTCAGAATGGCAGATGCCTCAGGTCAAGACAGAACATGCCTCAGATACAGGTGATTTAAGTTTATGCTTTATGCTGCTGAAGGTAGATTGAAGTATTGTATTATGTGAGCTTAGTATCTGTTCATCATGTTTTAAATTCAAAGCAGTCAATATTTCATGTAAATGAGGAAAAAGGATTTCTAGTGATTTCTAGATTGTCCTGTTGTTTCTGCAATTTACACTCTCTGAAAGGCTTCCATGGTGATAGGACATTTATATCCTGCCCCAAATGGCGGAATAATCTCCTTTTGTTTGGGAGACTGTCATTTTCAGTAAACAACTCTTAAGATGAGGATAAAAACTTATTTGCTTATTGTTGAAAAATTAATTTGAATTGCATAGGTTTTGTAAGTTATATTTATGTTGTAATTGCACAGTAGAGAATATTATTATAAGAAGTACCTGTAAGACTCTTTTTCATATGTTAAAGTTTACGTGGAAGACTGGCTTATGTCACATATTTGGCAACTGTTGGTCCAATGGGTCATATATGCACTTGGGGGATGTTCATGTTATGGTGCCAACGGAGGTCATATGTTATTTACCTGCAAGACTCTCTTATGACACTTAAATTGGAACATGTTCCTGTAATAGCAACCAAACTTGGTGATAAATATGCTTGGAGTACATTCATGTCATCTTGCAGTCGGAGATCACATGGTACAGTCAATACTTTCTTGTGACATGAAACTAGGGTTAGCGATGTACTTCGAGAAACCTTTGTGTTATTTAGTCATGGGTGGGCGAGACACAATCTTGCTATATAGCCTTCTTAATGTTGTGTAAGTGTGTGTATGTTAATTTGCCAGAAATCTCTGTAATGTTCAGAATTTATTGATATGATTTGCATAGCCCTTTGGCCATTCCTTTGTGTGAATAATGTGCATGATAATATAATCGACAGATCCAGTCTATGACGTTGGTGTCAACGATGTCTCACATACCCAACCAGAGATGATGGAATCTCAAATTGCCATAAAGAATGAAAACATATCTGTTGAAAGTTCAGAATTGCAGATAACTAATGTCAGGACAGAGCAGGACACAGATACAGGTAATTGGATTCTACGCTTCCATTTTTCAAGCTCTCTTTATATTTTTCCTTTCCTCTTTAGCTCACCTGAGCCAAAGGCTCAAATGGGCTATTGCGATCGCGCTTTGTCCGTCCATTGTTTGTCAACTTTTACAGATTTTCATCTTCTTCTTTAAAACACTTGATTTTGATTATCCCAAAAAACTTGGCAGGAATGATCCTTAGTGGGGGGCATTCAAGAGGTTTCAAATGGTCACCTGCCCCTAGGGAGGACCCACTTGCGCAGGGCCCTAAATGCCAAAAAGTGGGTAATTCAACACATTTCTTCTGAAGCCTTGTAGAAATAGTTTAGCTATAAAGTACTGTGTGTAATACTCCATATGTGATGAAGTTATTCGGGTGGTTTCTACAGAAAATCGTTAAACTTATTACCGGTAAGTATCCAGGGATCCTCGGAAAAACTATCCCTGCTAGAAACAGACCCGCATGCGGTTTATTGATAAACCGTATCTGACAAATACGGTGTTGCTCATAACCACCTTCCAGAGGTGCGGTTATTGCAGTGTAATCCTTTAACTTTTCTGTTAGAAACACACAGCGCGAAAGCCGTTATCGGGTCTCTGGCGCGAAGTTAAGGGTCACCGACTGTGTGTGTGAAAATACGTAGCTCGTGACTGCATATTTTGGACCAGTTCATCATACCACCAATGCATGCGATTCATTATAGGTGAATTTTCCGATTTCCGCGTTGATGGTTATTTGCGACGCGCGAATCGACGTAATCGATTATTCGTTTCGTACAAACAGGTTGGTTTAAGGGCCCAATACGTTTTTACGATTCCGGAAAGATAAACCGTTTCCACAATTTTCTGGCTAGAAAACACGCTGATTGTTACTCATGACGAATGCCCCAGGTTGGTCCCGTTGGCCAGGAAGGGGAGGGGGGGGGGCGGGTCAACAGGTTGAGCAGAGGGGCCTATGGGAATAATTCACATATTTACATACGTTATTTTTTTTTTAACGCATCAATGCCCATGGGGCAGGGCCCATAAGGGCCAAAACTATGTAACTTTGTAACCACAAGCCCATTTATAACCAAACTTGGTTGGTAGATGGGTGACAGGAACCTCAATGTTATTTGAGGGTAAAGGATAACATGTAGGTCAAAGGTCAAGTGTTAACATGTTAGCATGCAAGTGTGATACATATTGTGGCTATCACCTTGTTTTTAAAAAATAGATGTTCTCATTTAACTTAAACTTCAGAATATCAACTATATGGCAAGGGGATGCCAAGTTTCTTAATTGGTTCATGTGGCTCCATTGGTGCTCGAAGGGCCAAAACTATGTATATGTATAATTGATGGTTTATCTATGGGTACCACAGAGAGATTTTGAGACCTCAGGTGAGCGTCGTGCTTCCCGGAGCTCATTTTTTGTCTCGCCTGAGTAGCGGAGCGAGACATAGGTATCACTATTTCCGGCGTAGGCGTCTGCGACAGCGTCGTCAACAATTGTGTTGTACACACAATAACTTTCTATAGCTTCAAGGTGGGATCACCAAATTCATACCAGAGTCCAACTCTTGAAGGCACAGGTCAAGTTCGAATATGAGTCAAATTTGAATAAGGTCAAAGGTCAAAGGTCAATGAACTTTCCATGACTGGCACTGTGCTATGTTATACACACAATAACTTTCTATACCTTCGAGGTAGGATTGCCAAATTCACACAAGAGGTCCATCTCTTGAAGATGCAGGTCAAGTTCGAA
>JZLH01S0081860.1:0-15626 GCA_001188425.1 Eucidaris tribuloides | reverse complement strand
GAACCTCATTGCTTCTGCGTTTCTCTTATTCCTTCCTCTTCCTCCTTTTTTTCTTTCTTTTATCCTATTGTTGACTAATTACGAACAGATTATAAATTCAGGTATTAAAGTGCAGTCAAATATTTTTATCGCATCATTATAACTCATGCGCTTTTGAATTTCCAATTGCGAATTATTATACAAGCTTGAGGATCTTGTGTCGTTGTCTAAATATTGATTAATAACACATTTTAAACGTGCGAATAAATGACGGTATTCTGTTTGTTTGACTGGGATCCGACTCAAGTCTTGTGTATGGTCGGCGATTCCCGGGGGTGGGGAGGGAGGAGGGCGCGGAGGGGGCGGGACGTACCCCAGTTTTTCGGGGGGGGGGTCGTTCCTCCTCTATTTTTCAAAGCTATATTATTGTTTATATATTTTGTTATATTTTTTTGTAGATTATAAAATATGCAAATCTATTTCAAATAGACGTCATGTCTGATAGTATGCATCGGGAGAGGGGGGGGGGGATGTCCGTAATGATTGTCAATTTCATTCCATACTGATTTGATGTAGAACTTTTAATGAAGCTCATTGGCTTAGTACGCAGTTACAGAGTATTGACATTTGCTAATATATATAATATATCTATGTATCTTATGTATTCATATATTTCTTGATTTCATTTCATTTTTAATCTTATTTATTCTATTTTATTTATTTCATTGTCCTTTATCTATTTGCAATATCGTGAAAGAACCCCTCTGCTTTGGTAAGGCTTCCGGGTCTTGGTAGCCAGCGAGATTTTTTTTAATTTATTTCAGTTTTATCTTTATTCATTTGTTTATTTATTATTTCTTTTCACTTTTATTTGTTTTTGTTATCTAGTTTACAGGTAGTCATTGAAAGATCCAGGAACTTCCCTGATTTCTCCAGGCCAACAGTCGAGGCTGGTGACGTTAAAAGGCTTCGGGGCTGGTAGTCATGGCGGAGACAAGTTTTATTTTATTCATTTGTTATGTATTATTTATTTTTCATTTATTTTTTTTTATTCTATTACAGTAGTCATGAAAGATCAGGGCAACTCCCTGATTCTCCAAGGCCAACAGCGAGTGCGGTGGTACGTTAAAAGGTTCGGGTCTTGGTAGTCAGGCGAGATTTGTTTTAATTTATTTTTCAGTTTTATTTTTTATTCATTTGTTATGTATTATTTATGTCCTTTATTTTTTATTTAGTTACAGTAGTCATGAAGACCAGGACCCCTGTTCTCCAAGGCCAACACGAGTGTGGTGACGTCGCAAAAGGTTCGGGTCTTGGTAGCAGGCGAATTGGTTTCTGTCGTTTTGTTCATAGTTCGCCAGATCAGGCTGGCCGAAAAATCACCAAGAAGAAAGCCTCACTCAATCCAGGTGCACTGGTTTTTTCCCATTACAGTTGAAGTTTTGAAATGACAAGTATTGCTTAGCTCAACCAAACCTTGGTATAAAATAAGCGAATAGTAAGCACTACGAGGTAACTCAGATTTATTGAGTATATCAACCGTGAAAAAAAATGTAACGAATTTATTATTGAGTTAAGAAGTTTCGAGAAAATTTTTCAACAAAACGTAAATGAAAATTTAACTTCTGTATAATAATGTGTATAAATTGGTATCGAACGTGTATAATGCAAAAGAACACTTCGTCTGAAGGCAATGTGTGTATTTTTTTTTTGGATTTTATAGTTACATGTACGTAATATATGCGGTAGGTCTAATGTATTGTTTATATAAACAGTGTAAACCAAACTTCTACATGTTGCAAGTGGACAAATATATTGAATACATATCGGAATTTTTGACAAAATAGACACTAATTGGAGAAATTGGAGGTGGACCTCGAAAGAAAACCTTGATTTGTTTCAGATAGCAGAGATCTTCACATCATGAAAACATTTTTAAATTGCAAGGTTTTAATAAACATTAGTAGAATAAGTTAAAACGTTTTACTTACAGAGTACATTTACTTTTTGGGCAATTGTGCATCTGCTTGCGGCATAAAAATTCCCAACTTTGAATATGATTTATGGACTTAAAGTAGTAGATTAAGCTTGTTGAACATCAATTAAAAAGAAATATCAAACTTTGATATCTGAGTTACATAGTAGTATGTAAATAAACAAATACACACCCTAGACATGGGAACACAGAAGTTTGGCAAGTTATGCTGCCACTGACAAGATATGCACGAATGAACAATTTCCACTCGGGTGGAGGATAAAATAGCCTAGATATACACACACAAGGCTCAATAATTGGGCCCCTGTTATTCTCCATCATGGTGAATGACCTACCGAAAGTTGTAAACAATTGCAAAATAATGTTATAATTATGCGGACGACACATCAGTCCTTTTCTATCTTTAATATGAATACCGTTATTTGGCGGTTTGGCGATTTTTGGCTTTTTTCACGGTATTTTGTGATGGAATAGGCTCCCGAACGGCGACCGTTCGGTTCGCGTCGACCCCAAAATTCGACGCGGCGATAGTGTTTATTGTCTCAGGGGCCCATTGTTTTTGACGAAAATGTTCCAAAGACCGATTTTTGAGGGTATTTCTCCGAGTCTTTTTGCCGTACAATCGTACGAACCTGCGCGTACAATCACCAGCGTAGCTCACGGTGAGAAATGCCAGTGTAGCCAGTGACGTCTCACAGTTTCGCCAAGGTTTGGCGAGTTTGGCGTTGTGTACCGACCAAAAATACCCGATTCGGCATTCTCGCCCGTGTATGTGCATAGCCATAGAAATTATCGGCGAATTCACTTTTTTTCTTCTTCCCTTGAGCTAATTTCTGAATAGAAAAGAACTTCATCACACCTATTTCAACCAGATTGTCATTTTAAGGCATCATTTTCTGTCACTGTGTCAAAAAATTATCCCAAAGTCCGTATGAGATCGTCCGTGCTGCGTAGTCCCACACGTGAGAAACCATGTCACGCGCGGGCGTTTAACTGTGCGGTCAACTGCACGGCTCCGTGATCTCTGTGTGCCGTCTCTGTGTGCCGGGTCTGTGTGGCGTTCAACTGTGCAGTCCACATTCTATTGCGTGTATACTCCGTGGCAGAATCACTGTGTGTTCAGTGGTTCAGTAGCTGTACGGACAGACGCAGGCCTGTACACTGGCCCGGGTCCCTGGCACACACCTACTGTGTATGTGGTCCTAAGCAGAGCTATTCGGACCACATACGTCCTTTATTGGAAAAAACGAACAAAGTTTGCACTCTGTGAATTAAATGCAAGAGCAACTTTATAAAATTGCATTTGCAAAATTTAAATGCTGGACCCACATGTTTAGAAAATTTAAAACAGACTTCTGAAATGTTGAGTCCTTGATTTTCATAACATATAATGTCTATCAGATTATAGACTAGCCATATCAAAACAATATTTCAGTAGAGTATTGTGTAAGGCTGAATTTCAGAGCAATTTTCTATGCCAAACCTACATAAGCTAGGCCATCCAATACTTTGTACACAAAAGTATGGAGCTATACCCATGTGTGCTGAGCTATACCCATGTGTGCTGGCACACAGGTTTAGCTGTATATGGATAGACGCTAATTTTTGGGAAGATTTTTTTTTCTCCAAATCGTGGGAAGGACATTTGATATTTTGTACCCCACCTTCAAAATCGTGGGGGAACATGTCTCCTCGTCCCCCTGGATTTGCGCCCCTGCATGCGCGCATTATGGTTTTCGTAATTATACCATATAGTGACCAACATGGACAATGGATTTACCCAAATAATGTCTACAGACGAATATAAACGGGATCGAGTTCTTAGAAAAATTGATTTTTTTTTGGAAATTGTCAAAAAAAACCCTACAAATCATCAAAAAACCCTACTCTTCCCTGCGGAATGTCATTTTCCCGTAGGGATTCCATACTCCCTACGGTTGGCTAAAATTCCCTACGGTAGCGATTTTCCCCTACAAATCACAGCCTTGCCAGCCGGACTTGACTCCGGTGATCGATCAGTCTGACACGTTGGAAAACATGTTTTATCTCTCGGCACGAGTTATACATGTACATGTACATGTAATGGAAGCACTGGCGTGTATAGGCCTACAGCGTGTTTCTATTGAGCATACCGTATTTATCCGGATAAAATTTAACCGGCTAATAGTGGAGGGCGCGAGGACGGTGTTTCTATTGGATTGCGTTTTCCGCAAAGCACGATCGATCCTACCTGGATCGTACAAGTACCAGCTAAGAGTCCGTTGACCTGGGTTGGCGTGACGGTCGCGAGGTCAAATTTATCTTGCAAAACATGTTTTATGTCTCGGCACGAGTCATATATGTAATGTATGCACTGGCGTATACACAGCGTGTTTCTGTTGAGCAAACTGTAGGCCTATATTTATCCGGATAAAATTTAAGCGGCTAATAGTGGAGTACGGTGAGTTGCTATTGGATTGCGTTTTGCTCAAAGCACGATCGAAGCATGATCGATCCTACCGGGATCGTACGATTACCGGCTAAGAGTCCGTTGACCTGGGTTGCCGCAAGGTATAGATATGAAAAATTATGGGTACACAAAAAAGGGTAAATGGGTAAGGTTAATCACAGGTACAAGAGAGGAACAGGTGTGGGTCCGGGGTATGGGTAGGCGTACGGACCTGTGGGTCAGGTACAGTCCAGCAGGTACAGGTACGGATACAAGACCATGCATGGGTATGAATGTGAGTACTGGTCCGGAATTAGGTGCAAGGTACGGGAATGAACCTGTACAGATACGGGTATGAACCTGTACAGGTACTTGTACAGACCAGCGGATACTGGTACGGGTAGAAGCCCATGGGTACGATATGAGTACGGGCCGGGGAATTTGTACGGGTAATACAAGTCTGGAAAAACATACTTTATTTTCTGTTAAAATGTGCAGTCTTTTCAATTCTAATGATAATGCATTTATCACCCCCAAATTATTTAAATTCATGATTTCCATAAATGCATTTTTTCTCATTAATATTAATACTACAAACAGCGGTTACGGGTACGGATACAGAGCCAGACGGAAGTATGGGTACGGATATAGATATGGGCATGGATATGGGTATGGATATGGGTATGGGTATGGGTATGGATATGGGTATGGGTATGGGTATGGATATGGGTATGGGTATGGGTAGGGATATGGGTATGGGTATGGGTAGGGGTAGGGGTACGGGTATGGGTACGGGTACGGGTACAGAGCCATGGGTTCGGGTACAAATTGGTACGGGTATGAGATCATGGGTACGGGTACAGGTATGAGTACGGGCCCAGAATTTAAGGGACAAGGGTACGGGTACTTCAGAAAATGCAAATCTAAAAAAAAAAAAAATGTTCTTTCCTTTAATGAATTAAAAAATACCATAATATAACAACTCCATTAAAAAAAGGTGTTCACAATAACTTTCGAAAATTTCCATAAAATAAATTTAAGCCAATTAAACAAATAAATATGAATCTGCAGTTTAAGAAAAAAATCCAGATTGAACTGCAAGGGACCAATCATACACATTAAATGAGGCAATTACATGTACAATTTTGTAATCTTCGGGTACGGGTATGGAGCCAGACTGAAGCATGGGTACGGATACAGAAAATGCAAATCTAAAAAATAAAATGTTCTTTCCCTTAATGAATTTTCCACAAAAACATAATAACAACTCCATTAAAAATAGGTATTCACAATAACTTCCGAAAATTTCCATAAATAATACAATTTGTTTAAACAAATAAATATGAAGCTGCAGTTTAAGAATAATCCAGAAAGTACTACATGGGACCAATCATACACATTTAATGAGGGCAATTACATGTACAATTTTTTAATCTTCAAAATAATGTCCATTCAACATAAACCTCACCTGCTAGGACCCGTGGAATTTCGACGGGTCCCACTAGTCTATTATAATAATGTCGTTATTTGGCGGTTTTGGCGTTTTGCCCCGAATTTGGCGATTTTTGGCTTTTTTCACGGTATATTATGATGGAATAGGCTCCCGAACGGCGACCGTTCCGTTCGCGTCAACCCCAAAATTCGATGCGGCGATAGTGTTTATTGTCTCAGGGGCCCATTGTTTTTGACGAAAATGTTCCAGAGGCCGATTTTTGAGGGCATTTCTCCGAGTCTTTTTGCTGTACAATCGTACGAACCCGCGCGTACAATCACCAGCGTAGCTCACGGTGAGAAATGCCAGTGTAGCCAGTGACGTCTCACAGTTGTGTACCGACCAAAAATACCCGATTCGGCATTCTCGTCCGTGTATGTGCATAGCCATAGAAATTTCGGCAAATTCACCTTTTTTTTCTTCCCTTGAGCTTATTTCTGAATAGAAAAGAACTTCATCACACCTATTTTAACCAAAATGTCATTTTAAGGCATCATTTACTGTCACTGTGTCAAAAAATTATCCCAAAGTCCGTATGAGATCGTCCGTGCTGTGTAGTCCCACACGTGAAAAACCATGTAACGCGCGGGCGTTTAACTGTGCAGTCAACTGCACGCTCCGTGGCAGAATCACCGAATCTCTGTGTGCCGGGTGTTGCGGCACAAATTGTCGCCGCGTCACAAATTGTCGCCGGCGACAATTTGTGACGATTTGTGAAAAACCTGACGACACAAATTGTCGCCACCGGCACAAATTGTCGCCGGCGACAATTTGTGCCCGGAGTTGACGGCACAGATTGTCGCCAGCCATGATCAACTCACATTTAATTTTTTGTGGGTATGTGGGTGTATGTCAGTATGTGTTCGTGTGTTTGTAGGTGAATGTGTGTGTGTGTGTGTGTGTTTCTGTGTTTATATGTGTCTGTATGTTTGTCTGTGTGCATGTGTATGTCTGTATGTGTCTGTTTGTGTGTCTGTATGTGTCTGCGTGTCTGTCTATGTGTCTGTGTGTCTATATGTGTCTGCATGTTTGTCAGTGTGTGTCTGTGTGTGTATCTGTGTGTCTGTATGTGTCTGTGTGTTTGTCTGTGTGTATCTGTGTATTTGTGTGTGTCTGTGTGTCTGTTTGTGTATATGTGTGTATGTGTGTCTATGCATCTGTATGTGTCTCTGTGTCTGTCTATGTTTTTATGTGTGTCTGTATGTGTCTGTTTGTGTGTCTGTTTGTGTATGTGTGTATGGCTGTATTGTCTATATGTGTCTGTTTGTCTGTGGTCCGTCTGTCTGTATGTGTCCATTTTTGTGTATTTGAGTATTTGCTTTTGTGTGTATGCGGTTTGTCTATGTGTGTCTGTCTGTGTGTCTGTATGTTTTTGTTTGTGTCTCTGTAAACTGTGTAGATGTTTTTTGTTGTGATCTGCATGTTTGTTCGTGTTTGTGCTTGTGTGTAAATATGTTGGGATGTTCTGTCGTGATTGCGTGTTGTTTGTTTGTGTGTACTGTTGTTGGGTGTCTTGTCTGTATGTGCCTTGTGTGTAGTATGAATTTCTGCGTGGTTTGTGTGTGTGTATAATTCTGTTTGTTTGTAAGTTCTGTGTGTTCTGTTTGTCGTTGTGTGCATGCTTGTTTGTTGTGTGTGTAATTTTGTGTGTGTGTCTGTCTGTATGTGGTATGTTTGTGTGTATGTTGATGTATGTCTAATTGTGTGTCTGTTTTGTGATGTGTTCTGTGGTTGTATGTGTGTGTTGTATGTGTTTGTGTGTGTACGGTATTGTCTGTTGTGTCCTCGTTTCTATACATGCTTATCAATATATGTCTGTTATTTGTGTGTGTCTTGTGTCTGTTTTTATGAATGGTTTGTTTGTGTGTGTCGTGTTTGTTTGCTTGTTGTGTCTGTATGTGTCAGTTCGATGTCATTTTATGTTCTGTTGTGTGTCTGTATGTTCGTTCTTTTACAAATACTGTGTCTATGTATTTGTGCTGTATTTGTATGTGTCCTTGTGTGTCTCTGTGTGTCTGTATGTGTGCAAGTGTCTGTGTGTATGTTGTGTGTGAGTTGTGGGTCTCTGTGTGTGTGTTTTGTGTGCTTCATGTTTTGTGTGTTTTGCTATGTCTGTGTCTTCATGACGACACAGATACCACAGCAAAAACAAAGACAGACACATCACGATATACACACAGATACACAGATTTACACAGACAACACACAGCACAGAGGTACGCAACAGAAACACAGACCTTCACAGCACTCCACATAGACAAAGCCAGACACATACAGATACACGAGACACAGAGACTCACCAAAACCCCAGAACAGACATAAACAGACACACCAGATAACACACTCACACACAGACAAATGCCAGACTAAGATAGCAGACACAAGATCACTCACAGACAAAACAGACACAGACCAAACAGACACACAGACCAGCCCAGACAAACGCACGAACATACAGATAACACAGACAACAGAGACAAACCGACACAAAGACATTTCAGACAAAGAGAAACATACAGACGTACAAACGGATAGGAACATCAACATGACTAAAGACTACAAAAGACCACAGAAACCAGACAAACATACGCAACACCACAATACAAGGAAACAAATAACAACGATACAGCACTAGACAACACAGACACACAGACAGCATACAGAGCCGAAATACAGAAGACACGACGGAACAGAGTATTCAGACAACACAAATATCACAGACTACAATAGACAGACAGACACGTACAGAGAAAACCCAAACAGACAATTTAGACACACACAAACCAGACATACAAATAGAAACGACAGCATACCACAACACATCAGTACATAAACAGACAGGAAGAACATACAGAGCTAGGCACATACAGAGACACAGAAGATCACATCATAACACGACACACATACAAAAGACAAACACACATACTAAAACACACACACGGACACACAGGCATGAGCATAGCCTCCACACATAAACACAAACGACACAATAGGGCCACGCCAGACATAAGACCAAACAGCCACACAATTAGACATCCAGACAAACACGCAGACTGCATGCACGGACACACAGATACAGATAAACAACGCAAGCTACACAAAAGACAGGATACTGCAGACACACACACAGACACAAACAAACATACAGCACGAAAAACTGAGCAAACAAGACATACAAACTACAGACCATAGAAAACACCAACAACAACAGACAACAAGCTACCATTAGCAGACCTAGACAGATACAGACACATTAGACACACCAGACCATACAGGAATAGGACAACACATTTTAGACCCAAAAACACAGCAGACAACACAGAGACCCACACCAATACAAGACAGAAATACGAGAGACAGAAGAATCATAGAACGCACAGAACATACAGAACACGAACAACACTTCCACAACAAACCACAGACGAACACAAGACATAACGCAAACACACAGATCAGACGTAGCACAGACTCACAAGACTCATGCAAAGACAACAGAACTACGACAGATATGCAGACATCCCCGAACAGACATCAACACACCACACATATTTAGTGGTGGCGACAATTTGTGACGGTGCGACAATCTGTCCGCTAGGTTTTTTTTTATGACAGCAATTGTGCAGTGAGGCAAAATAGGATCAGTGAAGAAAGGTCACAAATTGTGCCGGCGAACACTCTGTGGCCGATTTGTTCAACCTAAATCGGCACAAAATTGCGCGCGTTCACAGATGTCGCCGGGCGACAATTTGGTGACGCGGCGACAATTGGCGAACAGCGGGTTGTGTGGCGTTGTTGCGCAGACTTTCGCGCGTCACAAATTGTCGCGGCGCAATCTGGACGCGCGACAATTTGTGCGCGTCAGGTTTTGAACAAATGCACAGATGCGCCTGGCGAAAATTTGTGACGCTCTCTGATCCTAATTTTTGCCTCACTGGCGACAATTTGTTGGTGCCGTGACAAACTTCAGGCCCAGATTGTCGCACGGTCACAAATGTCGCCCCACATAAATATGTTGGTGTTTGTTTGTCTTTTGTGTCTGGTATTGTGTCTGTATTGTCTGTCTGTATGTGTCTGTGTGTTTGTCTTTGCATGAGTCTGTGATTGCTGTTTATACGTTATGTGGGTGTTTGTGGTGTGCGTGGCTGTGTGTTCGCTTCGTTGTCTGTGCTCATGTGTTGTTTGTGTGTCTGTAATGTGTCCTGTGTGGTGTCTATTCTATGTTTGTGCCCATTCTGTTGTGTCTGTTGTTTGTGTGTCTATGTGTTTGTGTGCTTGTCTGTGTGTCTGTTGTTTTTGTGTTTGTTGTATTGTGTTTTGTCTATTTGTTTTCGTGTATGGTATGTATTTCTTATCTGTTGTGTGTGTCTGGGTGTCTATATGTCTGTGTGTATCTGTGTATTTGTCTGTGTGTGAGTCTGTGTGTATGTTTGTCTTTTGTGTCTCTCTGTGTTGTGTTGTGTCTGTGTGTATGTCAGTGTTGTATTGTTGTTCGTGTGTTTATGTTTTGCATTGTATTCTTTCTGTCTGTAACTCCTATCAAAGTTTTGAAATACAATATAAGCATACATTTACGCTGAAGGGTCTTCTAAAATAGTCCGTAATCTGTTTATTAGGCGAGAGATTATAAACGCAGGCGCCGACGACAGAGGGGATGGACATTAATTTTACCTTTTTTTTGCTACGTAGGGTGGGTTTAATAACAAGCATCGTAATTCGGTTCAGATTACCAATAAAAGGTTTTAATGGTTTGGAAAGACTCAGGATAAAATGTCACCAATGATCCATCTGAGGGTCTGGAAAAGAAGACAGCCGCCTCGAAGAGCGAAATGACTCTATTCTCATAGACAGTGACAAGGAGGATAGGCTACTCTAAAAGATGATGGCTTTTTATTCGATATTATATCTCGTGTCGCGGAGAAGTTTCATGACAGTAAATGTAACGATGTTACAATAAAACTGCTTTAAAAGAAACAATTAGAAATTGATATCTTGAAGAGGTTTGTTTAACATATGGACGTTTCCTCCTTACCACGTTGATGAAGATAGGAGGTCACTTTTGTCTTCAAGGGGCGTGGTCTTCTTCTGAACTCCTCTCAGAGTATCATAGTGAGGACATTTTTAATTGATTGGAAGTTTTCCAAAGTAAAACGTTTTAATTGGTAATACTGAACGAATTACGATGCTAGTGGTTAATTAACACCCACCCTACGGGAACAGAAAAGGTTAATGTAATGTTCCATCCCATCTGTCGAGGCGGCGTGCATTTGGATAATCTCTCCGCCTTGGAGATAGAACGAGAAAGTATATTCTTGATTATGTCTTAAAAAAGTGTAATTTTGAATAATAAACAGATGGACATATTTTAATATGACCCTTCAAGTATAAATTTATGGTTATAGTCTGTATGTTGCAATACTTTTGAGTAGGGAGGTAATGTCTGTATGTGTCAGTCTGTTCTGTCTTTTGTTGTGTGTTTGTATGTATGTGGTCTGTGTATCTGTATGTATGCTGTGTGTTTTGTGGGTCGATTTGTGTAGTCCATGGTGTCTTGTGTGTATGGTGTCGTATTGTCTGTTGTTGTGTTGTGTCTGTGTGTTGTGTTTTTGTTGTGTCTGTTTTGTCTTTTGTTGTTTGTGTTTGTGTGTCTTGTGTTGCCATGTGTTTTTGAAGCATACTAGATATATTTTTGTTTGTGTCGTTGGTGTCTGTTGTATTGTTGTGTTGTGGTGGAGTCTGTGCTCTGTGTGTCCGTGGGTCGGCGTGTTTGTGTGTCTAATGTGTGTGTCTTTGTGTCTGTAGTCTCTGTGGGTATGTGCGTGTGTGTTTATTATGTATCTTGCATATCCTGTGTGTCCGTGTGTATTTTTATGTAATGTGTTTGTCTGTGTGTCTGTGGTATGAATCGTCTATATGTGTCCTGTATGTGCGTCGTTTGGCATTGTTATGCGTGTCTATGCATGTATTGTCTAGTCTGTACGTGACTTTGTCTGTTTATGTACTGTGGTTGTATGTTTGTAGTGTTAGTGTTTATTTGTATGCTTGTGTTTGTGTCTAAATGTTGTTCGTGTGTCTCTCTGTATGTTCTCGTGTCCATTTGTATGTCTGTGTATTTGTGTGTGTCTGAATATTCGTTCGGTGTCTGTTGTATGCTGCGTCTGTATTGTTGTGTGCTTTTTTAATGTCTTTTGTTATGTTAAGTGTTTGCCTATGCTTTGTACATATTGTGTGTCTTTTGTTGTAAGTATCTTGTGTGTTTGTCTGTGTGTGGTTCTGTGTGTATCTATATGGTCTGTGCGTTTGTCTGTGTTTAGTCTGTGTGCTGTATTATATGATATGTTTGGTTGTCTGTGTGTGATTGTGTTTTTCTGTGTGTGTCGTTTGGTGTCGTGTCTGGTGTGTCTGTCTGTGTGTGAGTCTGTGTGGTCTCGTGTATTGTATGTGTTGTGAGTTTTCTGTGTGTGGTGTGTGTTTGCGTGTGTGTCTGTTTGTGTCGGTTTCTGTGTGTTTCTCTGTGTGTGAGTCTGTGTTTGTGGTGATTGTATGTGTATGTGCGTTTGTGTGTGTGAGTGTGTTGTGTGCTGTATGTGTTGTTTGGGCTTTTTGTTGTGTGTGAGTTGTGTGTATGTGTATGTGTCTGTTTGGTCCCGTGTGTGTCTATGTCTGCTGTATGTAAGTGTTTGGTCCTGCGTGTTGTGTTTTTAATTATGTGTCTGTGTCTGTGTCTGTGTGGGTCTTGTTCTTTGTGTGTAGTAGAATCTAGATGCATACTGTGTGTCAATGTGTGTATGTTTTATGTCTGTGTTATGAATGAACGACATAAACAAACACATAGAATCATGAAGCCACACAAGTAGACACACACACAGAGACCCGACTCCACACGAAACACAGACACATGCGCACATACGACACCGAGACACACAGACACATAGCAACAGAGAGACACATACAACACAGACCTACAGAGACAAGCATAGACACCTACACGACAGAATACACATAACATACACAAAAAGACACAAACAACATACAACAAACGAACATACAATTCTAAAAACAACACACAATCACAGAACAGTACACAAATTGATACAATAAGCATACACACAACATACACATCAGACGACACACACACAAACACGACAGTACACATACTACATAAAACAGAACCGAATTACAAAGCAAACAGTATAACCAGACACAAACAAGCAACAGACACATACGACTAGACACATCCAGACAAATTTACACACATGCACAAAGCAGAGCAGACACATGCAGAACAGTATTACACCTTTACGACACAACCCCAAAAACAGACAAAACAAACACACATAACATACAGATAAACAACGAACATACAGGACACATAGAGAAACGCGCATACAAAACAGACCATACAAACACCAACCCAAAGATAAAAGAGACAACACACAGACAAGAAAAGTAGACACATTAACACATAAACATAAGCGCAGACAAAACACATGATCAAACGACACATACGACACACATACACAGAGACAACATACAGAGCATAGACACACATCCACACAATACAAAACGAAACACACGTTTAGCACAGAACCACAGACATTATACACCAGACAGACGACACAAATAGACACGCAAACATACAATACAGAGACAACGATACACACAAACATCTGACAAACATGGCAGACACAAATGAAATAAAAAAAAAACTATGACACACAACTAGACACATAGACAGACACACAGAACATACAAACCCAAAACGATAACTACAGACTACACATCGCACAGGAAAAAGCAACATAAGACACATTAGAAAGAAAAGACACTATGACATACAAACACACGAACACATACTGACTACACCACATACCACAAACAATTAATGTGATTTGATCATGGTGGCGACATCTTGCCGTCAACTACTGGGACACTTGTCGCCGGCGACAATTGTGCGGGTGGCGACATACCCATTTGTGCCGTCAGGTTTTCACAAATGTCAAAAAATAGTAGCAGGCGACAATTTGTAGAAAGAGGCAAGACAATTTGGAACAGGCGATATCAACTGCAGTCCACTTTATTGTGTATACTCCGTGCAGGGAGGTGGACAGGAATCACTGTGTGTTCATGGCGTGAGCTGTATGTGACAGAGCACCGCGGTCACTGGCCCGGCACTGGGAACACTACTGTGTATGATGTGTCAGAGAGGTATTCGACCAATACGTCCTCTATGAAAAACATACAAAGTTTGCGCTGTGTGGATTAAATCAGAGCTCTTTTAAAATATGCAATCTGCGAAATTAAATGTGGCCCATGTTTAGAGAAAATTAAAACAGACTTCTGAAATGTTAGTCTTGATTTTCATAACATATAATGTCATCAGATTACAGACTAGCATATAAAAAAATATTTCAGTAAGTATCGTAAAGGCTGATTTCAGAGCATTTTCTATCCAACCTACATAAAGCTAGGCATCCATACTTTGTACACAAAAGTATGGAGTTATCCACCATTTGCTGGCACAGGTTTAGCTGTATATGACAGACGCTAATATTGGGAACGATTTTTTTTTCTCAAATCGTAGGGGGACATTGATATTTTGTCTCCACTTCAATTGTGATGGGGAACATGTCCCCTGTCAACTGGATTTGCGCCCCTACATGCGCGCATATAACGGTTTCGTAATATATATCCATATAGTGATACAGGCGCGTTTACGGCGGGGGGGGTTTGGGGACTCAAGCCCAAATCGCTCAAGCCTCCCCAAAAAAAAAAAATAATTAATAAATTCGAGGAAAAACTATTTTACAATGAAATATGAATAATAAACTACAGTAATTGAGCAAAGATTAAATATGAATAGAAAGAAGTTATAAGACCTTATAAATATATATTTACCATGCCCCAAAAACGAGTCTTTTTATTACATATTTTCAAGAAGTTCCTACGCTTGCTCGGTCGCTTCGCTCCCTCGACTACCCATTAACATTTTTTCACATAGGCTTACTTACTGTTCATCTTCTTGAAATACTGACAACAATCCCAATAATAATTTGCATAATACGCGTTTAAAATATGTATTTACTGTGCTTAGAAACATGTCTTTTAAAAATTTCTTGTCGTGGGTTCCCCATTCCACACCCGTCTCCTGCCCCCTCGCAAGTATGAATACCGAATTACAGTTTTTTCACAAACTGAACATCTTTCTGAAATCCTGAATCTTTATCAAATATACCTTAAAAATATCCATTTATCATGTCTAAAAAACACGTCTTTTCTGTTTGTATTTTGAAAAATTTTCTAACGTGGGAGGGGAACCCCTCTCACACACACTCCTCCAAATCGGTCGCTTCGCTCCGTCACAAGTATGACTACTCACGTACAGTTTTCCACATACTTCCTGTAGGCCTACATCTCTTTGAAATCCTGACTACAATCAGTAATAATATTTACAAAACCTTCAAAATATAGGTATTTACCATGCCTAGAATCACGTCTTTTCTATGCGTATTTTCAAAACTTTTCTGACGTGAAAGGGGGTTATCCACACCCTCCCCCACACGGTTGCTTCGCTCCCTCGCAAGTATGATACCCGATCCCTAATCTTGATAAAACATACCATTGAAATATGTACTTACTATGCCTAGAAACCCATCTTTTCTATGCGTATTTTAAAAAAGTTCCTACCACGAGAGGGGGTGTCCCCCCTCCCACACCCTCCCCCGCTCAGTCGC
>JZLH01S0081853.1:7690-25376 GCA_001188425.1 Eucidaris tribuloides | reverse complement strand
GCTTCATCGGCGCGAAGCGCCGATGAAGCTAGTATATTTATAAAGGTGAAATGAGAGAAAAAAAAATAAATGTAAGATGAGATAATTCATAAGATATGTTATGAAAATATGATTTATCAGAACTGAATTCTTGTATGTGTGTAACATGGGAAGTATTTGTACATCCTTTGTAAACACTGAGCAAACTATTTCCAGTTTGCCAATTGTATTGTTTACCAGTTCCACTAAAAGGCATCCTTTAACAATGTGTATAAAGAAAAAACTCTGAGCTTCATGATCCTCCATGCTACTAATGTATGTGATAAGGTAGAAAAATAAAGCCCTGAAAAAAATGCAGTTGAAAATGACCATTAAGTGCTTTTAAAAAGTGCAAAATTAATGAGTGCCGATTCTACAAGTCCCCCCCCCCCCAAAAAAAAAACCATTTTAAATTTTTTCTCCTCGGGACATTAAAGGTAAATGACATGATGGGGTATTCCATCATACTTGGTAAGCTACGTCAGAATCAATATAAGCTATGCAAGATGGTCTCGTCTTGAAAAATCTTGTAGTCAAACGTTACTCATTCTAAAATAAACAATGTAACATCACTCGCTAGGCAGCGAAACGCTCTGCGTGTGCTCTCATGCTTATTTTTAATCGCCCTTGGAAAAAATAAAGATAACCCTGTAATATTATGCTTGAATTCTCCTTAAGTAAACAAATTACAAAAAAAATCCTCCCAGGTGGGAGATCCACTCCTGCTAGTGTATAGTTGGTGTATATTTCAACTCATTTGGTTCTTGAGGCATTTTCAAGTGTTCCCAATCATGTCACTAACCTTTAATTTGTGTACTAGCCATCAACAAAGCAGCAGTCAAATTGATCTAGTTACATGTCCATTCAAACATCATGTAGGTCCAGTTATCAAAGTTTGACAAGTTGTTAAATTGGGCTTCCACAATGTTAAACAGTGTCGTTAATCATGAGTATAGTCTGTTTCTTGGAAATTTGAACAATACTTGACCATAAGCCTTACCCTAATCCATTAAAGGGCAGTGGCATGATTGGGAGAAACAAAAAAGTGCGTCTTGAACCAAACTGGTTGAAAGATATATCAGTGGATACACCAGCTGGAGTATATCTCCTGGCTGGAAGGATTTATTTTGAGTTGGTTTACTTAAGCCGAATCAAGCATGACCATACTAGCATTTTGTTTCCATCGAGCCCCAATAAAAATATATTGCATGGAACCCTATACCAGAGCTTTACACTAACTTTTTTTCTTAGTGGCCTGGTCGGGCCACTAAAATCCTCAAAATTCAAATTTTGGTGGCCCAAAATTGAAATTTGGTGGCCCCCAAAAAACAAAGAAAAACATTAAAAATTTGTACATTTGCATTTGCATGATATTTTAGTAGAAAAATAGGTTCTCAGGCCTAAAAAATTGTGCCAGACATTCATGATTGGGAATGATCTGGAGTCTCCTAGCAAGTTTTGTGAGATTTTTTTTTCTTGTATGTGTACAGTGTAATAAATAAATAAAAACAAACACAATGTATGTCATAGTTTCATCATCAAAAGTTTTGCTTGCCCGAAAAAATAATACTCTATGTGTGTGTGATGTATGTTTACGTAATCATTCACTTGGAATTGTGTTCAATATCAATGTTTGAATTTGTGTAACTCATGTTACGAATTCAGCAACAGTAGGCCTATACTATGCATATGGAGGCAATAAAAATTTCACAAGGTATCCTAAAATGTATCCCTCATATGTGAATGCACACAATTTTTTTATAAACCTAATGAAAAATGTTTGAAAATAAAAAGTGAAAATAAACAAAATAATGTAACATTTCAGTGTTTATTTCATTCCCCTAATTGCTTAAATTATTACATGGTTCTTATTCAAAATCATCTGGGATGATTTTCTGAGAAGAAACACTCCTTCTAAAACTTGAAAATTTAAATTAACAAAGTACTTCATAAAAGGGAACACAAGAGAAACAGACCAGCTACGCCAGACCGCCAGGCAAGCCAGTGAACAAGACACCGTATCTGGCCATTCTCTGGGCCGCCAGCCAAGGCTAGATTTCAGTGGCTAGGTAACCTATTGAGGTTGTCTCCAGCTGCTCCAAATTCGCCACTTTTTGACCCAACGCCCCCCAAAAATCAGGTTAGAATTTCAGAAACATCATTTCTTACAATCCTGTAACATATCTGTGATTGAATTTATCACTTTAAGCGCAGAAATTTACCACCAAAATCATAAGTTAGAGCTTGAAATACGATTTTTACCACACCATTTAAAACATGTGGGACTAAGCATTCGCTGAGGAGCTAACTGGCGCGAATTTGCCGATATCTATGCAACTCGTAGAACTTTAAAAAATGTCATTTTAAACATTCTGCTCACCTTCTCTGCTACTTGCAGTAAATCTTTATTGAATTATTTCCAATATCTTTGAAGTTCTTGCGAGAATTTTTGGTGATCTTCATTTTCTTTTCTTGATGCCAGCTTTCTCTTCCTGAATTAGTAGGAAGTGCACTAGCTGCCTCTATAAATAAGTCGACTTCGCTTCCCAGGCCCGCTGATTTTGCGTCTTTGGAAAATCACATTACTAGCAAGAAATTGCCGGATTTTTAGCTAGTCTTTGCTCTGCAAAAATGACCATTTATTTCTTTTACTGATTTGGTATTTTTTAAAGAAATTCGAGGCTATATTAACTGCTGGCAATAAAGAATATATTTAGCTGTAAATTTCGTGGGGGTGATTTTTTAGATTTATCATTTTGAAAATCGCTCCCGATAATTTTCCGACGGAGCGGAGGCCGGAGGCGATTTTGTAGTTGCGTTCTCCATTTTGTTAGGAGCAGCGCGGCGCCGATCTTTGCTCGCCGATTTTAGGAAAATTGACACGCAAGGTAATCCATTAATTTTTATCACAAAAATCACATTGACACTTTGAAATTATTACTTGCCCGATCGGGCCACCAAAACCTCCATATTTTGGAATTGTGGTGGCCTGACATCCAATTTTGGTGGCCTCGGGCCACCGGGCCACCGCTAGTGTCGAGCCCTGCCTATACAATGGATTTGTCTGTCTCAAGGCATAATGATGGAAGTTACTTTAGAATGTCAAAATTTTGACTACCAAATTTTCACAGTAGAATCCCTGCATAGTTTACTTGATTCTTGAATAGTTTTACCCCAAGTTAAGGACTATCCCCAATCATGTCATTTACCTTTAATTTACCATCTTTTCTCCACTATTAGCATTTTAGTAATTGTCATTTAAAAATGATTATTGTTGTTTAATTTTTAGTTTGTTGAAAAAGTGTAGAAATATAATCAAACTGAAACTACAAGCAAAACAGTATAAGTATGTAGTAGAAGTGTAATGGTGATGTGTGTTTCAAATGATAATTGAGTCAAACAACCCGACGAACTATCAAACAACAACTTCTGTAACTCACTAACTTTTATCTTGGAATTTCATTTTGCTGTTCACAGGATAGTTTTATGCTGATGGATGATGCTGTATTGTGCATGTGTTTCAGCAGAGACAGCGAAATGTTGGCTACTGGTGGACAAGATGGCAAAATCAAGGTTGGTTTACATTTTAGTCTCAAAGCAAAGTATGCAGTGGAAAAAAAATTCAAAAATATTCATATTCCAAATCTTCCGAAGTACAGAAGTACTGCCTGCATATTCCTGGTCTGTACACTTCTGGAACATGTCAAGAGTTACATTGCTGTGTTTAAACTGCATCCATACAGCCTATGTTCATAGAGCAGTTCACTTATGACTTATGAATTTTCATAAGTGGGCAACTTGCCTTCCTGACAGCCTTCTTTCAGGTAACAACAGTAATCTAACAATAATTTAACAATAATAGTAATAATAATAATAGTAATAATAATAATAATAATAATAATAATAATAATGACGACAACATTAATAATAATAGTAATTATAATAATATTAACTACAAAACAACTAAAGTAATACACTGATAATAGATGATTTGAAATAAAAATGTGAAATTGGAAATTAAATGAAAAATGTGATCTTGGAAAGAGTTTGCCCTCGCTGACGTCAAGACCCAGGTACGCACTATTTGAGCTTGACATTTGTTTGAATCTTCTATGTATCCCAGGTATGGAAGATTCAGACTGGACAGTGTCTGCGGAGGTTTGAGAATGCCCACAGTAAAGGGGTCACCTCAGTCAAATTCTCCAAAGATGGCACACAGATCCTGAGTGCTTCATTTGATCAAACTCTCAGGTGAGTGGGGTAACTAAAAGTGTATCAGTACGATTATCCGACTGGGCACCGACCTTCAAAAGTAAAAACAGTTCTGAATCTGTCATAGCGGTTATCAAGTGCAGTTAGCATATGATGCACCACGCGCTACCCCAGGGTACCGTTGTACCCCGGTGTACCGCATTGTGCAGCGCCCTCTTTTGTCAAAAAATGTATTTTCTTCAGTTATGATCACTGAAATCAGTGGTTATGATGCAGAACCTGTGCAAGTGCACAACAAAAAGGCATAAACTTACGAAAAATGGGTAAAAATGAAGCTAAATTTGTAATTTTCACACTTATTACATAACTTTCACATAATTTTGTAACCCAGGGTACAGTGCTAAAAAAAAAAAAAAACTTCAACAAAATGGCGGATTTCTAGTTGGTATCTCGGGGTACCGCGCATGTCATCATATTATGGAAGGTCATTAGGACTTGCTGGGGGAGAAAGTTTGACCTCTATCCAGTATTTGGAATGCAAACTATGCAATAGGTCAGTTTTGGGGGGGGGGGGCAAGATTTAATGGTAAGTCTTATCAATTTAGAGAGGAAGGAACATACATCTTTTTAAGTAGTTTATTTCCCCCTTGTGAACTCTAGTACATACATTGTACGGTAGTCTGGCAAGTACATGCTTACAGGATGTAACTCTTTTTGTCAGCGAATAAAAATATTATGACAGGCAATCTGTTGTTTTAGGTTATTTAGAACCGTTCGGATATTGAAGTCTGGTTTCCGGATAGTAAACTAACCTTAATGATACAACACTAGTGGTAACCTGTTGGAAAATGTGTATATTTGTTAATCATAGTGATGATAATGAGATTCTCAAGTATAAAAATGAGTTCTTATTATATACCACTGGTTTTGAATGATTATGTTTGAATTATGGCTATAGTTTTGTTAATAGATCATGAGACTATTGACACATGTGCTGATGTATCAACTCTTTTATTGAGGAAAGTGGCCTATAATCCATCCATCCACTGTTGTCGGCCTAATGCACTTTACCTGGAGGGTAACAAAACCTTGTATCTCAAAATGTTCAATGTTCATGGCTAGTTTTGCAACAATTGATAGCCTTCATTTTAATTAGCACAAATAACTTTGAGTGAAATATGAGATTTGGTCGGAAGAAAATCTGGCTACATATCTGCGAGATTACATAAATAACTAATTTTCCCCCAAAATTGAGATATAAGGTTTTGTCACCCCTTGCAATGTTATGTCGTTTACCATTTCCTCGGATGTGTTTGTATTCTTCTTCTCTTCAAGGATACATGGCCTCAAGTCTGGGAAGACACTCAAAGAGTTTAGAGGTCACACTTCCTTCGTCAATGAAGCCATTTTTGCTCCCGACGGTCATGTTGTGATAAGTGCTTCTTCAGATGGCACAATCAAGGTATGGAATGACTTAGAACTAGTAGACTTACTGACTGTACTGTTTTCTATAATTAGCTCACCTGAGCCAAAGGCTCACGTGAGCTATTGTGATCGCTTTATATCTGTTGCGGGTGGTGCTCTGTGCAGTGTTTGTAAACTTTTCACATTTTCATATTGTTCTTTAACTCTTTACACGCGGTATTCGCATCCATGCACTCCCTGCAGCGTGCGGGATCGCATTCACGCTCAAAGTAGAAAACGATATGATTCACCACGAATTACAAGCTGATTTCCCAACACTAGCAGTAATCCTTTGTATTGTTTACATTCCTCAAGTACGGCGGGTATTATGTTAAGATCTGAAGGAACGCTCAGAAAGAAATTCGATAAATCAAAATCAAGGCATCGTGATACAATAGCGACAAAGGATTAGACACAATTCACTTGAAAAAGTACCTAAATGTCAATTACAATTGGACTGCGCTATGCACGATAACTCTTTTCATTCACTTCTTATTTGGTGACTCATCTCATTAACTTGTAAAAAGTCAGAGGTTTTTTTTTGTATAACTTGTGGTTTACCCCCTTGTATTATTTGAATGGAGTTGTATATTTTCAAGCAGGAAACTTAGAACTACATGTACATGTATGTTGGTTACAATTAGCCATTACTTACAAAATTCAGATGTATATTTCCAAACACCCTATATGCATTTATAAGGTCTGTAAAATGTACTTCAACTTTGCTGTATTACATTTTTCCTGAAAACATTGTTGTGCAAAGTTATTACCAGTTGAAGTCAGTTACTTATTTCCTTTCCCGATACTGAGCGCTCTTTGAAATAAACCCCGCACGCACGGGATTCAGGGTCCCGCGCACAAAGAGTTAAAACTCATGATTGGTTTTAGACCACAAACTTAGCAAGAATGATCCTTAGGGGAAGGGGATTTAAGGTTCCTGAAATGGTACCCCTGGCCCCCTGAATGCCCAGGGGCAGGACCCATAAGGGCCATTTATGTTTTTTTCAAACATCTTCTTTTGTAGTTGCTCTACAAATTTATACATAACTGACTAGTTAGAATTCCATTATGAATACAGCAACTTCTACATGCATATTGCATTTTCTTTAGTGATTTAAAAAGTTGTTGTGCTTTCTTGCAGGTTTGGAATATCAAGACCACAGAATGCACCAGTACCTTCAAGTCGCTGGGTGGTTCATCGGGTGCAGATATCACGGTCAACTGTGCCCTACCCTACCCCAAGAATGTGGAGCAGTTCGTGGTGTGTAACCGTAGCAACACTGTAGTGATCATGAACATGCAAGGACAGGTGAGTATGATGCAATGTGATGGTGATGATGATGATGATGATGATGATGATGATGACGATGACGATGACAATGGTAATAAACCTCTTGTATAGTGCATATTACATTGCCATATAAGTCTCTATGTTCACTGTACTTAGAAGAAGGTAAGAAGAATGAAACAGGATCAATATGTAGACATGCAGGAGGTAAACTGAAAGTTCAGACTTGTGAAGTAGTAAAGTTTGTCAAATGCAACAGCCAAATGGAAACTTCAGTGCAAAACTCAAGTTTACGCAGAAAATATGCATGCTTTTCACATTTCACAAAAACATCTGTGATAAAGTCTCAAATTTGTAGGAAAAAAATCAAATGTAAACCTAACAATTTAATGAGCGATTTAATGATGGCTATTCTTTTTCTATACAAAAAACAAATAATGAGTCGTATTACTTTCACACTGTTTCTACTATCGTTTTTTTACGGGGTAAAATTTGTGGCACAAAACTGCATCAGTGACACATTAAAAGTTAAATTTACCTTGCTTTATTTCCCTGATGTAGATTGTAAGGAGTTTCAGTTCTGGTAAGCGTGAGGGAGGAGACTTTACCTGCTGCTGTCTGTCCCCTCGAGGGGAGTGGATCTACTGTGTAGGGGAGGATCTGGTGCTCTACTGCTTCTCAACATCAACAGGCAAACTGGAGAGAACATTGACAGTAAGAATGCAACTTTTGCCCCCCAAAACATAACATTTTCAGTGAACTTGAGAAATTCTATTTCATTTTTTCTCACTCATTGAATTTGTCGACCCAGGTTCGTGTGATGTATAATAAATGTCAAGACACCTCATATATTTCATATTTAAACTATAATTTCAACAGCATTTATTTGCAATCAAATCTACTGTAGTGATTGTGCATATTTGAATATATTCACATCTTTTGCTGTCACCATTTTATACGTGTCATAATTTTCAGCATAACATACACAAAATGGTTTGTTTTTGATGGTCTGCATATTTGTTTATCCTGGTTGACAACTATATTTTTTTCATTTCCTGTGAAATGCTTAGCCACAGACTTCCAAATTAATCTTTGGTTTGCGTTTTCCACAATATGGTATTCACTTATTGCATTTACTGAACCTTAATTTTCATAACGATTTGTTTGTTGTGCTTGAATTTTAGAATCTCTCCAATGAAATTACCTTGAAATGTAAATGGTTCTCTTGTCAGTAGACTAACGATGGTGTGGTATTCTATTCCTTTTCAGGTCCATGAGAAAGATGTGATAGGTATTGTACTTCATCCACACAACAACCTTATAGCAACGTACAGTGAAGATGGACTGCTGAAACTGTGGAAGCCATAGACCATGAATGAATGACTTGTAATGAACCAAGTGAAATAATGAGTGCACAGACATCATCAGTAATGGTGGACCCAATGTACAGCAGACCTGGGATGATCCATTAATACAGTGTCCAACAAGGAAAAAACAGTGAGCATCTGCCAAAGTAACCCTGTCGTTCAAAATGAACAGCAAATACACATGATCTGGAGCATATTCCTTATTAGATCAGTGGGTCATTGCAAGTTTCAGGTTAATGCTGAAGTTAGTGTTATCTAAACTGTAACAATAACACGAGTGTTAATCCAAACCTTGAAATCGTGTTAGTGAGTTAACCTAGAGATCATGATGCACTTCTGGTAGTTGGTGTTGCAGTTGGTGTCTTGTACCATCAGATAAACCATGCATATTGCACAGACGGCTTTTGTGCTTGACTGGCAAAAAAGAAACTTTTGTGATCTAGCAACAGAGTGACCCATGGCTTTGTGTCCCATGCACGTGTTTGGACCATCATATTCTGGCAATCCTTCAAGGTCCCCTTGTTGTTTAGGGGTGGGAAATAGACTCAATTTTGTGCATATTTGTGACATGGCTTGTGGTTGTATATTGTGTGGGCAACAAGACAGCTTGGTGATGTTTACAGAACATTAAAAAACGGTAAGGGTTTATGATGTAAACTCAATATTTCAAATGAATAACAGTAAAAAAAATCCAATGTCAAGAGGTTTGAATTTTCAAGCTTCAGTGAATACAATGCTATTTAGAAGTGGTCTTTTATTGTAAATTATTCTTGATGATGTACTATGTACATCATGTACTTTACATAACAGATATTTTCATGGAGTGACATACCCACATGCTGTAATAAATGATAAACTGTCAACCAGCCATACAAAAAATGCCTGGACTTGTGCTAAAAGTGGCACTATTTCTAATAGGTCAAATTCTGTTGTCTTGTGAAACTGGAATAAAAACAAAACCTGAAAACTGTAAACTTGATAAGCATAGCCTTTGGCCATTTTGCAGTGTCAACCCAATGCAGAGACATGCAATGGCCAATACAATGTATCAAGTTTTCATTCTTATCTCCGGCTTCTATTAAAACAAGTTTGCTTTGTCATTTATTTCATTTTCATTTTTTGTTTGATATTCATATTCTATGTTCAGTTTATAATATCAAGACCTGTTTTATGACACCTGAAATTTTATGTTTCATTTTCTACTCAATTTCTGTAATATTTTTTCCACTTTCTACTTCACAGAAAACGTGTGGCCTCATTATTGCACAAATGCATTTCAGTGATTTCGTGGAGTTATTTAAATATTGTCATTTTTTTTTTATGGCTAGTTCCGGGCATGTTATAATCTGAACACTGGGAAATAAATGATTTTAAAAATGGGACAATATATCGATTGCAAAGTCAATAATAAAACAAAAATATTGGGGTTCACTGTATGAATGATGGTTTTAGTTATAATCAGAAAAGGCTTGCTGTGACTATTCTGCTCACAAGTTGTATTTTGAGGCAGTTTATGTGAATGGAACAAGTTTCAAGAAAGGTAGTCGGAGATACAGTGAGGAAACTTTGCTGGTTCTGAGCCAATATCCTCATAAGAACACAAGATGAAGGTTTCATCTTGGCGTTGAACAACCACTGAGTCACTTTTATCTCTGGTTTGCTGATATATAATGGGAGTTTTACTGTAAATACACTGGTGTATATATTTACTTTGATTGGCGTTTTCAAAGAAAGAAGAAACGATTAACTCAATCATGCCTGCCAAAGCCCAAAATGATATATAATGTATGTCCAGACAGTTCCAGAACTTCAGTGGTTGGACTTCTGTTATCCTATTCCACCCCATCCCAATCTTGGTGGAGGAAGAAACTTTTTTTTTCCCCGATTACCACCCATTATAGTTAGTACAGGCATTATATGAAACATGCACTTGATAGTACTTTGGGTCACAATGGATTATAAGCAGTCTATGTTAAATATCCCCCAATAAGCACCTGTAATTTTAAAATAATACTGTATTTCCTCTTTAACTTGACTTTGTACTCTGTACATAAAGTCAGGGTTATTAATTTAACTAATTTATTTTATAAATCATGCATTAAATCAAATTAATTAATTTGATCAACTGAATAAGTCAGTTCGTATTTGCAATGTGCGCATAAAAGTCGACTGAAAACAGGCTGTGCAACCACTGATTTTATAAACACTAGATAGGTCTTCATGGAAACATGCACATCAGAATGTAAAACGTACAGGCACTCTTTCATCAAAACTTAGCAAAAACCATTCATACAGACCCCCATTACTGTACAATACACCCGTTTACTAACATAGGTCGTGATCACATTACACATATGGGTTGTACAGTATGAATGTGCGATCCACATTATGTCGCCGTTCACATCCTGCAATAATCCGCCACATCGAAAGTGAGTTATGACGTAAAGTGGCACAACCCACTTACGCCGATGTTAGAAGACCAGAAGTAAGCCCGTACCACGAAACAAATGATCGGCATATCAAGATGGACGGCACGTATGCCCTGCGATTGCAACACTGCATTCGCCGATCTCGTTGCAAAAATTAGATGCGACAAACTTATCAATAATGATTCTTCATGCCACTATCAAAGCAAATGCACTCACAGATATACAAGCGGACTTCGATTTGCGGCGACAGCCGCCAGAGGAGTGAGTGGAGCAAAGCGTTAGTGCACTTCCGTATATGGGAGTCGATCCAGATCGATCCACATATTGCGTTCACATTCATAAAATTTAACCACCTCCTAGGTCGAAACACCTCATGAGGTAGTTCGATCACATCGTGGATGGATCAATGTAGGGCTCGAAACCACTATGTGTTGTGATCACATCATGGAGAGTGGTTCGACTAGTCGACCCATTGTCCTACATCAAATGTGCCTATGTGATCACTGACCTAATTCATATTTATTGCAACATTAACAACTTGTTCTTGACAACCTGAAAGCTTGCCAGACAGAGCGACAGGTAATGCTTGCAGACTGGATTCCAAATACATGTATTGCAGTTTATTCATTGGTAGCAGGAATAATGGAATACCTCATTATTAGGTCCCCGAGGAAACATCCATAAATTTGAATCACTTAGTAAACAGGGGCCGGTTGCACGAAACCGTCACAACTCCAGTGCTATATTTGTCACTGATGTCTGGAGATATGACGAACAACTATTTGCGTTTCACGAAACCATGACATCTCCAACTCCAAGCGGAATCGATAGTAAACTAGTCTTTGTCATAAACGGTATGATAACGTGCGACATTTGTGACATGCTATTCCAGCGTTAGCTGAAATTACGGACAAATATTTGATTGAAATTAATAGGAACAGATTTTTATCAACGTAAACCATCACATAATTACAAACAATACACGCTTAATAACAATCTTAAGTATCAATTTTATCGTCAACTAGATAGCACATGATCAATAAAATAATGACCCTCCAAGGATACCGTAACTGCATTAATTAATTTTGCAGCTTCATTCACTGCACTGTTTTTATTTGGTCCTTTTAATGTCTATATTTATTTAGTATGTTCTTTTGTTCTTTCATATTAATTCTAACTTAGTTAATAGAGTATTGAAATGTTTAAGTTGTATAACACAACATTTTTATTATTTAATGACAGACGCTTACAACAATGATTTCTAACCACTCCAATAACAATAATGTCATACAGATTTAAGAAACTTATCACTGATATCTTACGACATGTTTGGGATAAGTGTCAAATTGAAATATCGTTTAAACATTTAATAGCATGATTTGAAGGATTTTATTACAGTGTATTGTAAAATTACTTATTTTGCCGGTTGTATTTGACAATTTGTGGATTCTTGAAATGGCATGTGAATAGTGTAACTGTAGGTGGCGTCTGATTTATGACGGCTCTGGAGCTGTCCCAACTTTTGTCACTGGAGTTACGATGTCAGGGTTTCGTGAAACGCATTATGGAGATGTCCACGAAGTTAGGAATGTCAGGCTTTCGTGCAAATGTGTCATGAATGACCTATCCCACTCTATTTAAGACATCTACCAACTGCAAACTAGCTTATTGACTCATTAACACCCCTACTTTGTATTGATCTCCATAGATGTAGTCTTATTGCTTGGGTGGGTTCCTGTATTACATGCTTTAAATTTATGTGGGAAAGTACATCAGTTTTGTTTGCATTGGGCGTCAATAAAATATTTGACAGTTTTGATAGCAAATAACTAATGTATAATGCAATTGAAGTAAACCCAGCAAAATTGTACACTCTTGCAACCACTCTTCTTTATATCAACAAAAAGTTAATAATGTAGTTAACAGGGATGCCAGGTTACAGGCAAAAGCCTGAATTAGGCACAAGCAATTTACATGTATTTTCAGGCCATATTTTCAGGCTTTCTGTGTACAAAATAGCCCATTGTAGACACATTTCAGGCCCTCACATGAATTCTGACTGGCATCCCTGTATTAACCATCAAAAGTGTCAAATGTATTTAACAACCAAGAATACATGTAATTTGAAAAGGTTATTGCCATATATTGCAATTGTGGTTTGTAAAAACAAGGTATTGTAATAAATTTTTATTAAAATGTCAGATAGTTTCTTTGACTGATTTATTCTGTTGGGTTTCATTTCGTATTTATGTGCATACTACACTGCATTCAAACACTCAAAACATAGAGGAAACACTGACGTCAACAATTACATGTGTGTACATGAATTTATTTCTCATAAATGTTTTAATTAAAATACATGAAAGCCACTTTCCTAGAAGATTATAATCACAAAAAAGGGTATTTATCTGAAGCTGATGTTGACTTGTTTTCAGTTGCACAGATATTGCTTTTACACACAAACTGCAATTTCATGGGGAACCTTCTTTCATAAATTAAGTAACTAATTCTCATTTTACAACTGTTTCCAACAGTTCAGAGAAATTTGGATCACATACAATCAATTTCCCATAGCCACCAACAGCATATGACTGCTGCAAAGTCATGTTTATTTCATTGAGACAAAGGTACAAATCCAAACTGAAATGATTTACAAATACTGTAATGCTTTGTCAGACATTTGAAATACATGCTGAACTTGTATTCTTAGAAAGATTCCTATCCTTTTCACAGCATTTACTGCAAATAACTGATCACTGTGAAGCATACAAAAATAGCAACAGCTAGAACAGACTGCCTAGCTGCCTCATACAGAAGAAGACAAAGTACAAAAACATTTCATTTCCTTCATTTTCCAATAATTGTAGGATCCTTTTATAAATGTAATCAGTTACAGGGGAAACTGAGAGTGGAGCAAATGTAAAATTGAGGACAAGTGATTTATTCTAAGATATGAAACGTTTTTCATATACAGTGCACTCTCGTTATAAAAACACTGATATAACAGAATTTCATTATAAAGAAGTAAAATCTGTGGTCCAATATCTTGGATTTCCTTTGTATTGTATTGTTTTTGAAATCCTGATATAAAGAAATTTCATTAAAAAGAACAAATTTTATGGGTCCCAAGGACTTCTTTATAATGAGAGTGCACTGTACCAGAGATAAATAAACTGCCTTATCATCTCCAGCACAAGTCAATCCAACATATCAGAACAAGATTATAGAGCACTAAAGTATGACATCACTTTGGTTCAGAAATGTGTGTGGACAATGGCAGAACCACGTGCAGTGTGTCGCAGCTGCTTGTTTCTACTACTAGGAGAGCTGCAGTTGCACTGGTTTATGGTTTGACTATTGTCCTGACATATTTCCGAACCAGTTTGACATAATCACTTCTGCTCTCTACAGTCACTTCTTGAAAATGATTGTACCCGAGGAGAACTGGACAGCCAAGAGCTGGTTTCTGTGTTCACTAAGTGAGATGTACCATGCAAACTGCACTCTGCGATTGTTAAGATGAAATACACTTTCACACAAATGTCAGGTAGTTCATTACAATCCATGTATAATAGTCCTCTTCTTTTGCGATTCTATGTAGTGTTTAGCCTGATCGTATCCAGTGAATACAGACTTCTCGGGTGGAGGTCCTTCTTTTAACTTGATGAACAGGTGGCAGTAAACCAGATCTAGCATGCTGGCTCTCCCCTTGGCATGGTAGCGGATGGCGTGTTGATACTTGCCTTTTCCTACAAAGGCTTCAGCTGGACACATTGACAGAAGAAATAGAATATTAAATAAGATTAGTGAAGATAATAATTGTAAATGCATACATGTGGCACAATTTGCGTGATAGTCAACCATATCCACGTATGTACCAAAATCCATGATGCTGTGCACTGGATAAATGGGCCTTTGGCATACAGAATGAGAGCAAAGTTAGTACCAAAAAGGGTGATTCCCCCATTTGTTTTCCTTGATGAAATGACAAAAAATTCTGATTGATAATGGTGCATAATTTTGTCAACATAAATTTATTCAAAATCTTAAAATGTAACAATATGATGCAGTGAGAATATCTTGGTACGTGGAAACGCAAAATTTCAGTATCATTGTAAATGCATGTTCATCACTTCAACAGCGAAACTTTATGAAGTAGAATCCAGTGAAATCAAGATGAACATTAAAAAATAACCCATATGGTATTATTGTGTATATGACATGAAATAAATAAAACTCATGTACACAAATAAATTTGAAACAAAATATAAACACCTTGTGCTTAAAATAAGCTTCCATAAAAGGTGGTTATTAATTACACAAACTACTGGACATGACACAGTTACATTATTTCATATTACCAGGGAGGCATGAACTTTCAATTACACAATTCTATCATAAGTACACTATATGACTACTTTCATAGCATCTTTATACATATGACCTACCTATGTGCAGATTTGACTTGAATTCTACATTATGGTTCTTTACAGCTTCTTCCTGAGCTTCTAGGAGAACCTGCATGTAAAAAAAAAGTATGGGGAAGCTTTTCAAAACATGTAAATGAAGATGAATTTGTATGAGAAACATTTGTTCACATGAACTTACACGAATATTAAATTTGTCTGCATATTTCTGCTAAGTAAATTAATCACAATGATAGGGTTGCAAAATTCCAAGGAATTTTCAAGGAGGAAAATTTCCATGGGAATTTTTGCAAATTTTCCGGAAATATTGGGAATTTTGGGCAACTTTCGGCAACTTTCAGCAACTTTGCATATTTTCGGACATTTAGCATTTGAATTTCAAAATTAAAATGATCATTCATGTAGTATCAGCAATGTCATGATATCAAAAGATTTACTCTAATACAAAGAATCATGAAACATTACTTGACTCGTAACTTGGTTTGGAACATGCACTTGATATCAGCTCAACCAGGCAAACTTCTGATACGTGCCAGCCTGATACGATAGTGTAATCCAACTCTTTCATGCATGTACTGTTCTCAAACTTTGTGAATGAAGTAGCAATAAGATGGGCATCTCCACTAATTGAAATAGACATTTCAGTAAGATTTTTTCACTTCATGCAGTGTGCACATGGATATTTCCTTTGATGTTAGGCAAAATATTGACGATTTGGATATTAAGTAGATTCTCATTTTAAAGTAAAGAACACTGATATATCGAACTCTCACTATAAGTCATTTAGTTTTTCCCATCCCGAAGTTGAAATTTTAGTTTTATTATTTTGCAACCTTGATATAAAAAGGTAATCTTCCTGGTCTCAAACAGTTTGTTATAACAAGAGTCTACTGTATATAAATCCAAAGTATATTATTGCAGCACTCAAGCACTTTCAGTCTCGTGTTATGACCTTCCCAGATTGCAACATTCAAAACTATGGATGTCCATGACAGAATTCATTGACTGGGTCTTCACAAATTCTCTTAACATAAGTTTCATGTATTCTACTATATCACATACCTGTTTATCACCCTAACCTTTCTTTAATAATGGTCATTATCAGTAATCATAAATGTTTTATAATTTATGCTGTTTACATCATTAATATTGACTATGAAGGACATGTTTATACCTCTCTAGCAATCCTGGCTGCCTTTTTGTTGACAAACTCCAGCTGGGAAAGAGCATCATCGATCATCATACCCTTGATCTGTAAGTTTAACATTGAAAGAACGCACATGAGGAGGACTTCAACTAGCAAAACTAATAATAGATCATTACAGAATTAATTTTGTTTGGAGAAAGTAAAGAAATCCACAAAAATAGTTTTTGATGAACATTTACATTAAGCATACATAAATGAATACATAGACATAGTTTCTTATAGGTTTATACTTTGAACATAGCCTAGGTGCATTAATTATTAATCTATTTGACAAGTTAGGTTTGCATTGTAAAGACAAAACAAAAATGTTTTACAATCAAAATTACAATATATAATGATATCATACACAGATCATCTTACAAAAGTTGTAATGTACCACATCTTGCGCTGGCTGTGCTTGATATCTCGACGACAAAAGTGTACTTCCTGAACCAAAAATACAAAGAGAACATTCAATCAATAAAACAACGCATCCTAGGAAATACTTCAAAATAAAAAGTAATGTGTATTGTGTAAACCAATGGTATACATTTGTGCTACTTCCAGTGAACTTACATTTAAAATATTCACAGGCGACACATCAAAGACAAAAATATTACAGCAACCACAGTTACATTTCTTATAATCATACCGAAATTAACCACAGGAAAGAGTAATTTGAGATTATTTTATTGTGGAATAATTCAGAGTGAATCATAATTGACTGCAATTGAATCATTTTTACACAAATATGTTTAAAATAGTACGGTAAAAAGTTGTGGTACATTATTTTAGTCATGTGCATGTTGTTGATAGAATTTAAATGAAAATAAATACATACATGCATGTAAGCAAAATATTGATGGTAAAATTCATATAGAGATCTATAATCTTATCATTTCTTTTTACAATCTTCCTTAACACAAACTAGGTTTCCTCACGTTTCCACAAACAGAAGGAAATGACTTTTTTTTAAATGGATTTTAAGAGTTCACAATCACACCTCAACTTAAATACAAGCACCCGCTGCCAGCGGCAGCGGGATGCAACTGTACCCATTTGCTCTCGTAGGTTGTCACATCGATCCGATGTGAGTTTGATTGCGGGGCTTCTTCCCACAATCACGTTAGACCATGTGTTTATTGGTAATGTAATGTATATATGTTTTCCTACTCAATTAAGGAATTGAAATTTTTTTTAAAAATGGTATAACTCACCCAAATCCGGGATTTTGTTGTACTTTTGTAATCCACGCGTCTTCACTGCCCGTGTATTAGCTATGGGAGTCGCTCGCA
>JZLH01S0081830.1:16825-31763 GCA_001188425.1 Eucidaris tribuloides | reverse complement strand
AAAAATAAAGACATTCAGAATCTATTATTGCAGGGTTATGACTTTGGGGCATAAAGCTCTCAAATAACAAAAAAATTCCCAAAACTAAACTTGGGCTTTAAAGATTGTGTCATTGATTTGCATGTCAAAAAACATCTAAACGAATGAAATCAGCTGAAATCGTATCCAATGTGAAGATTGATTTTTCAAATTACTGGGAACATTTTCAAAAAATCCGCGACGTCAAACGTGCACTTGCCGTTCCAAAATTGTCAGATCAGCCGTTAGCTAAATGTCGTGCGGAGGTTAGCCGTTTGACCAATCAGTGCGCTGCGCTGGTCTTCCGACGTTACACAATAACCGCGATTCGCAGTTTGAGCAAAATTGAAACTCTAGGAAAGAACAACATTCTGGTAACATGTCGTTATTAGTTTTTCTCATAAAACAACAAATTCATGACGTATGGATCTCAAACTTTCAGCACACCATTTGTAAGTACTAAACTACCGTTTGGTATTGATAATGAATGGAAGTAATGGACTTGCACATCCCTGACACAATCTTTAACTTTTAAACATCAAATCAAATTCAATTTGCTGTAGCTACATGTAGATGACCATTTTTTTTTATGTCACTACCACAGTAATGGGGCAAAAATACATGTAGCTATAGGGATCCTTGATGGCGTCTGTCCGTCTGTCTGTTGGTAATACTTGGGAAACTTAAATATTGTAGCTTAGCATTTGCCCATTTTAAACAAACTTGGATGGTAGGGGCTCAAAGGTCATGCAGGTAGGTCAAAGGCCAAATGAGGTCAAATGTTAAAATTTATGTCTACTGTACAGTGTACTGGTGTTGGTATCTTCACAACCATTAGCCCATGTGTAACTAAACTTGGATGATACATGTAGATGCCTTTTTTTTTCCAAAGTGGTGAATGCTTACCATAAATAATGTGAAATGATTGTCCAGACTCCAGAGTCACTCTATGTGTGGTGAATATATGCATGATTACCTTGGCGCTGATAACTGATTATGTGAAATTTTCCAAAATTAGATTGAACAACTAATCAATTGGGGAAAGCGCACACAAATTTTTAACCCAGTAGAAATGGTTTGCTAATGCATTCCCATGTAGACCACATAACACAGCGCAAGAAATACACTGGGGCAAAGGGTGAATTGGCCCCCAAAATTAACAAAATAGCCCCCTAAAATTACTAAATAGCCCTCAATTTTCCTCATAGGGTTCAATGTATTATGATACTAAAATCACTAAACTGGGCTTGAAAGTAGCCCCAGAAAATAAAATTTTATTTCCTGACCTGACATGACAAGATACTGTACATTGTCCATCATCTGTGAGTTAATTTCCATTGAAAATGTTTGCATTTCATTTGTTCATTCAAGTTTCTAAATTTGAACATGGATTGCTTGGCACAGGCAAAGACCTGCAAGGCATTCAAAGAGCTAGCCTAGTGAATGCTCTTCAAAGCTATAGTTATTTCTGGGTGAAAATTTTGTGATGGAACTACATGTAGGTGGGGGTATATGATTGATGGTGCAGTCAAATTGCTGTAGTTTTAAAGTGAAATACATGTTCATTCTTAATTTACAGTGGAATTTATTGCTGAGTACTGCCATACTTAGTGAAAATGTGTATTTTCTGCAATCATTTGTCGAGCCTACATGTACCGAGGTGGAGGGACGACACCCCCCCCCCCGCCACTATGATCCTTCTAGTAGGATCCATGGATCCATTTCCCTCCACATCGGTAGGCACAACAAATAAAATTTGAGGGATCACTTTGGCATCTGTATGTCTGTGCATCCGTCCATCATCTCTCCGTCCATCCGTCCCTCATCTGTCTGTTATGCCTAAAAAATATAACTGCTCAATGCTCCAATTTCAATCAAAATTTGATAGAAGCTTGATCATACAGACTCAAATTTAGAAGTATGTGAAAGTCACCACTTAGTCAAAGGTCACCGCAGAGGTCAATGACCTTTTTGAGCCCAATGTTAAGTTTTTTGCTCAAGTTTCTATTATGGCCCAAGAAACTTTGCCCCCATTTGCCCAATTGTGACCAAACTTGGGTGGTACTGTAGATGCCTCATAGGGAGCTGAAGGTCACCAAATGGTCAAAGGTCACCAGCAGGTGCCAACAACCTTTTTTAACCCAATGTTATATTTTTTGATGAAGTTTCTATTATGGCCCACATAACTTTGCCCCCATTTGCCCAATTGAGACCAAACTTGGGCATGGTATATGTAGCTTAGCTGTCTCTTAGGGAGCTGGAGGTCACCAAAAGGTCAAAGGTCACCAGCAGGGATCAGCGACCTTTTTGAGCCCAATGTTAACTTTTTAGCTCACCTGAGCCAAAGGCTCAAGTGAGCTATTGCGATCGCTTTTTGTCCGTCGTGCGTCGTTCGTCGTACGTTGTGCGTAAACTTTTACACTTTTTCAGCTTCATCAAAATGCATGATTGGATTTGGCCCAAACTTGGCAGGAATGATCCTTAGGGGGTGGGGATTCAAGGGTCCTCAACTGGTACACCTGGCCCCCGGGGGGCCCAGGGGCAGGACCCTAAAGGGCCAACAGTAGGTAGTTTTCAAACATCATCTTCTCTAGATCCAGAAATAGTTAAGCCATTTTGAGTGTAGATACCTCTATATGTGCTGAAGTAATGTTCCTCATGACAATGCCCAAGGTGGCCCCGTTTGGCCCCCAAGGGGGGCAAAAGTTTGGGGGTAGGGCCCTATACGAATAATTCACATTCATATCAATGGATTTAGACCAAGCTTGGTGGGAATGATCCTCAGGGGGAGGGGAAAGAGGGTTCCTGGAATGGTACACCATGCCCCCCTGGGGGCCCAGGGGGCAGGGCCCATAAAGGCCCAAACTAGGTAACTTTCGAACCACTTTGTCCCAAAATGTCAGTTTCTACCTATAATTTCAGTTAGGAGTGCTCTGTGTTCATATAATTTGGCAGTTAGTTGTACACAAATACCAGTAAGACAGATATTCTGGTAGAGTCATAAGGGTCACAGGTCAATGACATACCTGCCAACCAGTACAATTTTTCCAGGGCAGGTCTGGTCTTACATGTATTACAGTTACAGGTATTAGGTGGTACAGTAAACAATAAAAAGGTTACACATAATAAAAAATGAGATTAGAATCCGAATGAGAAAAATATTTGAAACAGCTGAACCAAAAGTTTTCTTATGAGAAAAAGCATGAATAAAACAAACCTTTTGTTCTGTCACTCACTAGTGAATGTAACTCTGCATTTCCATTACAATTAGGGCATTGCATTTGAATTATCACTTTACATGTAGTAACCAAGGCATTTGGTTTAGTAGTTTCATTTATTTTGGTCATTCATGTTCTATTCTTACGTTTTTGTTGTTAAAACCACCGCCTAATAACTGTAATAAGCCCTGGAAAATCATACTGGTTGGCAGGTATGCTATGAACTTCGTCCCGAAATGTCCTTTTTCTACCTACATGTATACATGTAACTCAGGGCTCAAAATCATTTTTTTTTTCTCACAGGGGCTCTTTTGGCTAAATTTGGCTACAATTTACATTGTGTCTATGGGAATTTTCAGGGGTTCTTTTGACATTTTTCAGGGCTCTTTTTGCATTACAGGGGCAAATCGACCCGAGCCCCCATGTATTATGATAACTTCATTAGGAGTGCTCACTGTTGATATAATTTGGCAGTTAGGTGCACAAATAAGGACGTATGTTCTGGTAGAGTCACAGAGATCAAAGGTCAAGTTCAAGGGTCAAAGGTCAATGAACTTTGTCCCAAAATGTCAGTTTCTACCTATAACTTCAGTTAGGAGTGCTCACTGTTGATATACATGTAATTTGGCAGTTAGTTTTACAAATTAAAGACAAATATTCTGGTAGAGTCACAGGGGTCAAAAGTCAAGTTCAAGGGTCAAAGGTCAGTGAACTCTGTTCTAAAATGTCATTTTCTACCTATAACTTCTGTTAGGAGTGCACACTGTTGATATAATTTGGTGGTTGGGTGCAAAATAAAAGACACATACATGTATTTGGGTTGCTCGTGGCAACTCAGTGGTCAAGGTCATGTACCTTGTGAACAAATGACAAATAACTTTGTGTAGTCAATGGGATGAAAAATCAAGGTTAAAGTCAATGAACTTTGTCCCAAAATATAATTTTCTACAGGTCTATGTCAGTTAGGAATGTCCACTTTAAATTTTTTTTGGTGAGTGGATCGGAAAAAAAAGACAAATCATTTCAAGTAAGATGTCAATAAATTTCTGAAAGGTTATATTTGGTATTTAATCTATTGAAGATCATAGGTCAGTGAACTGTTCCCAACATCTTTACAGTTACTTGGTAGTTTGAAAGTCGCTATTGATCATACTGTGAGCCAGTTTCAGGTGCTACTGTACATAAGTAGCTGGCGGAGGCATACCCATCGCCTGCGCGCAGTCGAACTTCTCTATTTTGTTTAATTTAAATATTTGAATGGTCCACAAACTCCTCACAAAAGCTGAGGGAACAAACAATGTGACTTTAAGGATGATTTTTGATTTTACTGTCCATGTCACATTACTGTGGAATTGCCCGGACATGTAGTCCATTAACTGATTACACTGTGTCTTAACCCTATCTAGGGCCGGGGGGGGGGGGGGGTCTCCCAGGCCCCCCCCTCGACGTTTCACGCAATACGTTCGCAACGTGAAAAGCTCTCGCCGCGATGTTTCATGACTTTTTTCCTCTGTGTCTCCTGCATCTTTTAAGACCAAATTTGTGACACCCGGGTATGCGGTTCCGAAGATACGCATAATTTTGTGCATGTCGCACCAAAAATTGCTCAAAAACATGATTTTGTGTACAATTTCAATACAAACCGTGTTTTCAGCCAAATATCGTATTTTTGCTTTTACTGATTCAAATAATTTTATACTGTTTTTGATCACATAAGTGTCACCAACAAATTTTATCAAAAAAACAATGAAAAACAAAAGGTTGACAAAACACAGAAATACATAAGAATTGCTAAAAACAAAATACAAAAGAAAATCATCTGATATCGCACCTTTTTGAAGTACATTTGCTAAGAACATCACAAAGGGATTCTACACCAAAAATTAGCACATTTGGAGATTTATTTAGTGAGGTAGAGCAAAAAGTATGATTTCACATATTAATTATGTACAGTAGGGCTCCACACTAGCACTTGCCCGCTTGCCCGGGGCAACTAACATTTCATGTCGGGCAAGTAAAAACTCAAAATGTTCAAATTTACCTGCCCCATTGGGCAAGTAAAATTTTGATCATAAATGAGTAAAATGTCTGAAAATCTACCCCAAATGAACAAAATATGTCTTAAACTTTATGTTCAATTAACTTGTATGGAAGTTCATCATTATTTTGTTGTATGACTCTTTAACCCATCAATGCCCAAGCCTTCTCCAAACCCAAAATAATCACTATGTGCTATGATACAATCGGCAACACTTCGAACCATTTTACCTACATTGGACATAGTCCATTTCTTGTGGAGGGACTGTGTAAATGTTGTGGAGGGATTTATAATTTGCAAGATATTATGAAATAAAGAAAAGAGCATAAATGCAATTCAACAAACTGTAGAAATTTGTTTTGACTGAATTAAAATTAGTGTAGTTAGAGAGTCTACATATTTATTGAAATAAATTTCTCGTGCTATGAAAATTCATCAAAGAATGAGCTGTCCCCACCCATCCCAGCATAATCGATCACTCCGACGCTTGTGTATGAATTTATGCACAAGTTTGATCACACTACCCTTACAATGCAACTGTGTGACTGTGTGGTGAGAGAAATTCACATGAATTATTTTGGGTGCACAATCAAACAATTGCATCAGGTTTGACAGACAAATCAAGAATTGTTTGATTTAGATAATTTGATTTATTTTTTCAAGTTTGGTCACAAATGTTTACTTGGTATACCTAATCTAAAATGAAGCAATTCAGCGGGGCTGCGTGCAGTCTAGCTGAAAAGTTTGATGCATCATATTTTGGCACAAATCTGATCTGATACTGACTTTACGTAATGTCTTGTTTTGATAATAGGTGACCAGTGGGTAAAATAAAATAAGTACAAATTGTATCCCCGGATATTTATTCAAGGATTGTAACAGTTAGACAAGCAATTGTTTTATTTTTTTCCTGTTTATGAACAGGGTTGTAACTTGTAGGCCTATATGTAACGAAAGTCAAGAAGAATGATGCTGCTGACGGTAGCTTGCTTGTTAGGCATGGGGACCTAGCCAGTCACTGCTAAGACAGTTGCTGCACTAAATCATTCAGACAAGCATCAATTGTCACAATTCATATTAATTTTTCCATTTATCATATTTACCAATGGCCTTGCTTGCCTAGATTCTGATTTCAACACTGCTAGTTTGCTATGCCTAACAAGTAACGTTAGTACTCAGTATCAATGAATGCCGTCTGGTCCGTACTGCACAGTGCAAGCAAAGTTCTGTGTCAGCTTTATCCTCAAATAAACAATACTTCTGTCACAATTTTAGTAATTGTGATGTGAAATTAATGTCAGCCAGTAAAAACTGGTGATGTTACAGAAACAGAACATTACCTGTCTTATAAAGTTAGAGCTCTATTGGTACGATTGTTTCCATAATGAACTTTCATTATCTTGATTCTGTGTACACATGTCTCCACACTACACAGGCTCAGTGCACACAGTTCAATGCACAGTGCACATTGCATGTGTGCACTACACACACACTGCAGCCATGCACTGTCAGCTCACAGAGGGATATGCAAAAGAGCGGTGAGCAATGATATCATAATACTTGACTCCCATTGGTGGAATTTTATCTGATCAATGAATTATTCATATATTTAGTTGCCAATCTCTCATGCAAAATATGACATTTAGCTCTCAGCTAATAAAATAACTTTGAATAATAATAGCTCTATGAATAATGCATAAAGTCTTATTTAGTGCCCGAAGTTTTCTGCTTTCTAAAATCTAAATGTGAAATTCTGCTTTCTTCTGCTTTACAAACCTCAAATTCTGCTTTCTTCTGCTTTCTAAATTTCACCATTTTGAAATTCATTGAAAATTCAGAAAAGACTTTTTTCTTATTTCAAATGTATGGAAACAGTGAAAAACGATTGCCTACTGTTTCGCGCACTGAGCCTGAGCAATTCCTACACTGGATTTGTATGGGTAATAATGATAAATCACGACGCATTTGAAACCAATAAGGTATACATGTACTTATATTAAAATTACTAAAAATTTCTTGCCAAATTCACTATTTATGATTTTTGTTCATTATTTTTACATTTTTTTTAAAACTGCGTTTTCCGCTTTCTACCCCCGTTTCCGCGATTTCAGCGGAAAATCTGCAAAGCGGAAAACTTTGGGCACTAGTCTTATTATACCACTCCCATAATTAGCAGTAGATTTTTCTCTGTCTAATGGTGTAAAGTGCACATTTTTTGGAGCTGTCAGTCTGACTATAGAGGGACTTGAAAAATTTCCCACAAAAATGCGGTCATGGGCATTGATGGGTTAAATTCATAAGTCGTGCCTTTGGCAACCCCAAGAATTAAAATAACAAACATCCAATGCTGCAAAAGGCTTTATTGGTTAAAATTAGCGGGGAATGATTTTTAATGTGTTTGATTATCATTTATTTTTGGGCAAGTAAATTTTTCATTTGGGCAAGTAAAAATCTAAATGTAATAATTTCACTTGCCCAAAGGGCAAGTAGGAAAAAATGTTAGTGTGGAGCCCTGATTACACATAAATTAGCATAATTAACTAAAAACAATTTTCATGAAAAAAATAACAATACAATTTTGTAGATTAGGTCATGGGCAACGTGCGTGCCAATTTTCATCGCGATCGCGCGGTTGACGGCCAAGATATGAGGGGGGGGGGCCTGTGAGGCCCCCCCCCCCCCCCGCCATATGATCTCCCAAAATACCCCGGCCTAGATAGGGTTAATTTTCAATCCCTGACCTGGTAATGCAAGCCCAAAACTGATGTACCAAAATACCAAATATTGATAGTTATTTTGAAAATATTTTGTATACCATCAGTATTACAAGTAAATACAGACCATGTACATGTACATCTAAAAGAAAATCACAAGTGCACTGCACTGTGTAAATTAAGAGCATTTCTGTAAAACATTCAGTTCATCAAAATAATGTTTTCCATGGGCTGTCAATTGCTATATTACCTTGGTTGAAAGGTGTTTTGAAATTTCGTTTGCAAGGAAAGAAAATGCAAGGTCAATTACTCTCAATAAGACTTCACTTCCGACAACAATTTGTTGACTTTTTATTTGAAAGGCTGAATTCGATATCTTATGACAGATGGATAAAGATTGGCTAGATCCGCTGTATAGGCCTAAAATATTGTACTGTAACATATTAGATATCGTTTCTCTGTTTTTTGTACCTCCAGGTGATATCAACACACTGATTCAAGATGAGTGAGGAGGTAGAGCAGCCAATGGAGACAGAAACCTCCAAATCCGAGGACTCCAGCGATGTCGTGGTGGTGGGTCAGTCCAATGGAAAGAATGATGAGAATGATGAGAAGGAGGAAAACGATGACGAACCCTCTACCCCAAAAGCATCCCCCAGAACAAAGGCAGAAAAGAGTATTTGGAACAAATTGCAAGCTGGTCTGGACATGAGTAATTTAGCCACAGAATCATACGCCTGCAAGGAATGCAACCGGTCATTTACGAGGAAAAGCAAGCTTGATTACCATGTGGCTAATGCTCATCCCAAAGAGGATGAAGTGGATCCAGAAAAAGAAAAGCCAAAAAGAAAATACACCAAGAGAATTAAAACACCATCAAAGGATGAAAAGCTATCAAAGAAAGAGGAAAAGGCGGCGAAGAAAGAAGAAAAGGCTCAGAAAAAGGAGGAAAAGGCTCAGAAGCTATTCCAAGCTTCACTCCCCTATTTCAAAGACAACAAGATTTCTTTGATGAAACATCAGATGCAGATGCCCAAAGTGGTCATGAAACCATTACGACAGCCTAAACTAACTACAGTCAGCAATGAAAAGGTTAAGTACAACTGGGGTTACTACTGCACTGCATGTGACATGTACTTCGCAAACATGTTCGCCCAGCAGTTCCACTGTTTGCATGGACAGGCAAAGTTTCGATGTGAGGCGTGCTGTATTTGCTTTAAACTTCGGAAAAATTTCATGAGTCATGTACAGATGGTGCATGGTGTGGATATTCCAGAGGAAGTTTTGGCGAGGATGAGACCACGATCTGAGATTCGGGCCAAGCAAGAGGCAGAAACAGACAAGACTGCTGGGAAAATTGAAAAGAGTGGTAAGGGAGAAGAAAATGCACAGGAGGGTCAGCTGCCTACTGAGAAACAGGTTAGCTCTGAAGGAGAAAGTTGTCAAAGCAAAACAGCTGTCAAGGAGACCGAGGTATCAGAAAAAATACAACCTAAGGATGGAGATGAGCAGAAACAAAGTGCCACAGAAGGAAAAACCACAGAAATGAAAAGTGATCCAAAAACTGAACTTCCTGTTGATCTCTCACGTCAAAGTGAAAGTAAAGATATGGGAGAAACTGCTCAGGAAGCAGTTGATTCCAAGGAAAAACATGCAGGTAAAGGTGAGGAACCTATTCAGATATCTGATGACCCAGTTCCTTCCAAGGGAATGGAAAATACAGAAAATGACAAAGCATTAAAGGAGCCAGTGGAGAAGAATCAGGAGAGTTCACAGCAGAAAGGGAGTGATGATGTAATTGAAGTCCCTGATTCCGCTAAAGCAACAGGAGGTAAATCCTCGGATGAGATTAAGTCAGAGACTAGTGTCAAACAAAGTGAAAGTAGCACAAGTGAGGCAAAGGAATCAAAACCTGAAGAGGAACCTGATGTGATTTTGATCTCAGAATCACCAGCTAAAGATAAAGATGGTATAAGAAAGACTGCTCCGTTAAAACCAAAAGCAGTGTCAGATGTGAAGCAGTCAGAAAGTGGTGGGAATAGTAGCGCAGACGAGAGTGATAAGAAGGACGAAGGGCGAGTATACCTTACAACAGTCAGAATGGGGAACACTTATGTCACCTTGCCTTCAGGAGAGAAGTGGATGATTGAGTGTCTGAGGTGTCACCAAGCCTTCTTTAAAATGGAAGATGCATCAGGACACATGAAGCAGAGGTCAGGAACGCACTTCAGCTGCCCGCATTGTCAGTACAACTCAACGCTCTTCAGTCAGTGTGACTATGAGATTCACCGGCTACGCACACACAGTTTCCCTTGCGCTCAGTGTCGGCAGTCGTTCATCCTTGAGTGCCAGCGTGACATGCATGAACTGAAGATTCACAATTACAAGAGGCAACCACTGAAGAAGAAACTAAATGTCCCAATGCCCCATAGACAGGGATCCAACTTGAGTACTGTAAGCCAATATGGGAAAACGGTGGTCATGTCAAATAATGCACCTTCAGGACATTCCATTGGAAAGTCAATAATCACTAATCGGGATGTGTATACCGTGACGAGAACACAAAGAACTCCCTACGTTTGTCTGATGTGTGATCGGGACTGCTACACTCGAGATTCTCTGGAGCATCATAAAAAGACTTTCCATGCTGCCATCTACCGTTCCAACAGCAAGTACCCACCGGCCTCGAAAAGTTCCATCATATACAAGAACACGCACAGAATCATTCCTGGGTATTCTGGTGACAGCGGCCAGCAAAATGCCTCATCTAGTCACAAGGTCCTCAGTGGAATCAGGCCAGTGTCTACCCTAGCTAACACTAACACAGCTACGATTGCTACTTCCTTGCCTGCCATTCCACCTGCAGCACAGTTCGAACCAAGCAAGGTCCCACTTGCGTACATCACCAGAATCAAAGTCACTCTGCCAGAAGCCAAGAAATTGGTTGAAGAAATAAGGCAGGAGCTGATCAAAGGCCCGGCACACTTCACCATGCCACAATACGCCAAACCAACAAAATTCAATCGTGACATGGTATCCAATCCTGCAGTTGTCAAGTTGTCCCGAGAGGTTGCATTGAAACTGTACTTTGATTTGCAAGGACCATGCAATGAATCAGACAAGGTGAACTACAGTGACAAGCATCGATTCAAAATCCCAATGGGCAATCACAGCCAGAAGTTAAATCACATACCGTTGTTTCCTACGATGAAAGATATTGAGTACAGGACTAAGAAATATAGATTGCCCCCTTTGAACATTCTGTCCCCTCTGGAGCTGTTTGCCCATTTTCGAGGTGACCTCAGCATGGAACAGACAACTGATTTCGCTCGAGAACTGGACATGGCGATGTATGGCTACATGACCAAAACGGTTCGTGGTATGAGTCTATCGTATAGTAGCCGCCGCGTTGCTGTGAGTGATGGATTTTGGAAGCTGCAGACAAAAGCTCTGATTGCCATTCTGAAGGACGTGGAGGAGCAGCGAAAGGCACAAATTGCTGAACGTGCCAAAGCAGCCACAGTCGCAGCAAGTGCAGCAGCCGCTGCAGCAGCAAATGCCAGACCACTCGGGATGAAACTTCCTCAGACTCAGCCCATCATGCAGGCCGGGGGCATTCCCACCATGTTGGATATTGTCAACCAGCAAGCTGGAGCACCGGCCACAGTCGTGCAGAACGGTAACGGTGTTGCTCAGACAAATCCTGGACAGCCGATCGACTTGACTCAGCCAGTGATTCTTCAGCAACTGATGCAGACGCAGGCAGGTGGCAGCAACGTGTACACACAACCAGTTCTGATCCAGACCACATCTCCTACCAGAGTACTGGCACAGGCTAGCATACAGACAGGCGTGACACTTACGTCATCCAACTCCACTGGAACAGTCATCACAGTATCACCCTTTATACCTCCAACAACAATGGTAAAGTATCTCCATGAATGGCAGCTAGGGTTAGAGTTAGTTGAAAAAATATATATTGCATATTTTCACAAAATAATGATTTAAAGCCACTGGCTAACATTTACCACAGTTTAAAAAATCTGAGCAACATGATTCCCCATGCTACCAGTGTCTTTGATCAGGTCTAAAAATAAAGCCCTGAAATTTTTTTATTTCAAAATGATTATTTAGTGCCTTAAAAATGTGAAAATCGTAAGTTGACCGGATTCACATGCCCATTTCCTCCCATAGACTTACTGTGTGTAGATCTAGGCTATTTTCCACTCGCCCCGAGTATTAATTGTTTATTCATTCATATCTTGCCCGTGGCAGCATAAATTTCCAAACTTTTGTATTCTAGGGTGTTTATTTGTCCATTCAAACACTACTGCGTAGCTCAGATATGAAAGTTTGACAATTTGTTAAATTGAAGCTCCACGATGTTAGCCTATCACTTTAATAATGTACATGTATGCATTTGGATTGCAGGGGCCACTTAACCCTATATTAACCCCCCCCCTCGACGAATTTCGCGACCACGCCGCTGCGCAAATTTTTTTTATCACGTCACTCGCCGACTTTTTACTTCCAAGTCTTGCGCATCTTTTGAGACCATTTTCGCGAAAATCGGGCGCACCGTTACGACGCTGCGCGACTTTTCATACATGCATGTCAAACCAAAAATCATTCAAAAACGTGATTTCGTGTACAAAATCAATGGAAATTCTGTTTTCAGCAAAAAATGATATATGTATGATTATTTTTGCTTTTACTGGTTGAAATGAATTAATTTTATGCTGATTATGATGGCAAAAAGTGTCCCCAACAAATTTCATCGAAAAAACGATGAAAACAAAAGGTCGAAAAAACAAAGAAATACATAAGAAATTCACAAAACAATAAAATACATAAATTAATACCAATTCGGCAAATTTTTTTGCAGATAATTGTGAGATATGTCAGAATGAATATTTTCACCAAAGATTATATTCTGCTAGCTATTGTAATTGAGTTATAGGCAAAAACATAATTTCATGCACTTATTTGCATAATTAATTACTTAAAAAATAGAATTTAATAAATTTTTTGAAAATTTTACTATACAGTCATGTAGTTTACGTCCGGCTCTATGCGCATGCAAATTTTCGCGGCGATCGTGCGATCGGCGGCCAAAATCTGAAGGGGGGGGGTCAAATTGACCCCACCCCCCCCCAGTAAAAACCTGGTCTGAATTTTGAATTTTGAATTTTGAATTTTTTAACAACAACACAAGACAAAATTACAAATGTACATTTACATTCAAAAAGTAACATGCTCGTATGTATCCATACATGAGTTACAAAGATAAAGAAAATATCCATGGCATATTATATTATAATAATGTCATATAAAAATTTGTAAATTTACCATACCTTATCAATATGCAAAATATGATTGAATTCCTAAAATGATACTTAAAACTATAGCAGGAATTGATGCTTTATAAAAAGTCCTATAGTGAAATAGCGATTCAAATAAACATATTTTTTTTTAACTTAAACTGTTGTTAAAGGGAAAACCAAAAGTTAGCACGAGTGCTAGTCGAGATTGGTTCCCCAAGTTTCAAAACTGTATGCAAAGTCAAATTTAAGTATACATGTATTCACATCCAACAATTAAGCAGGGACATTTATTTTGACTTAATAACATATTATTTGATCTTTATGATTTATCAATGCTTAAGAGTCTAGTTCTTAGGTTTTTGCGAAATGATGATCGTGTTTGTTCTTCTCTCATATGTATTGGCAAGTTATTCCAGAGCTTTGCTCCAATGAAAGAAATTGAAAAAGTCCCATGAGTGGTATTACAGTTAGGTAATCGTAGCATTAAATGCTCTCTTCCTCTTGTTTTATGCGTGTGATTCATCAGATCAAAATAATCCATTAAATTCCTAAAAAATTCATAAAAAGACGTACCATTAGAACATTAATTTTCAATCAAAGACTTTGCATAGACGAGGAAAGAACTACTGGACAAATATGGCCTGTAATCCAAGGATCGGTCTTTGGCTCCTTTTTCTGTCATACGGAGTTCACTTTTGCTGTTTGCATGCATCTGGAAAACTCCTCCCTTTTCTAGTGTATGGGTAATTGCATCCTTAATTTATCTAATTTGCAGATTGTGTCATTAAATCCATTGGATTATCTTAGTATCAAGATGCATTTAAATTATCAAAAGTAACTTCCTTTTTCTGTGGGTTTTCTCCACGAAAAGAAGGTGAGTTTTTTCATTTCTATTTAACATATTTTCCAAAAAAGAGAAAGATTAACAGGTGGAATCTTCTTGGCTCAAAACTGTTGACCCAATCGTGATTACGAAACAAAATAATTATTAAGTATCATTCAGCTACTTTCCTCGATCTGAAGACACAACATTATCGCCAGTTCGCATTGAGTCAACAAATAACTAACTGTTGAACAAGTATTTGGTTTCTTATTTTGATCGTGTCCATTAATTACGCAATCTTTGATAATCCCCCAGGTCTATATTCATATATTTTTATTTTGACGAATAAGCGAGATTACAGGATGAATGACATTCTTTTTTGCACATTCTTTAAAGAATCGAGGTTTACTGAACTATATGTCCTACCCTCATGGCGCTGCGTGAAATAGGCCCAGTTATAAATAGGGTTAAAGGCAAGGTCCATTCTGACATCAAAGTTGGTTTAATAAAAGCAGAAAGCAATGAGAGAACATATTAATGAAAGTTTGGGGAACTCCACAAAGAAATTGCGGAGTTTTTTGAACTTTCAAAGTTTGTAAAATTTGTAAACGTCACATGCCGAGCATTCCGCCCATTTTTAGGTAATTATAAATTCTATATATTCATCTATAGTCCATAAAATATGCATTCAATATAATACAATTTATTCCACAAAACATTGTTTCATACATGCTTCCATGAAAAAAAAAACAACAGTTCAATATCGTATGGCGACCAATAAAAGTGGCACTTTTAAAAAGTAT
>JZLH01S0081820.1:84217-99767 GCA_001188425.1 Eucidaris tribuloides | reverse complement strand
GCACCCAAGAAAGTATCACCAGATGTTCGTAAACTTGTTCGTAACTTACGAACAGCTTTATGAAACACCCCCCCCCCCCACCCCCAGGATGTTCTGCTAATCATGTAGTTACTATTTTTGTGTCTCTATATTTTTTGCAAATTTATATGATGTATGTGTGATGGGTCACAAATGTTATTTGCACAATGTCTCATGTGACCAAATTCCTTCCATCTTTAAAATCCCATATTCTCTTTTTTGCCTTGTTCATACAGCAAAGCAGTGGTTCCTCTGTGCCTTCTATCCTGAATCGTATATCGACCACGGCAGACCCGCCCACCTTCAACCGAACCAACAAGTTTACACGTGGATTCCAGAACATCATTGATGCCTATGGAGTCGCCACCTACAGAGAAGTCAATCCTGGTGAGTGTCTGACGTACTGCCTCTCTTCTGTTGAATCTGATCCCCAAATTACAGCACATTCAGAACTCAACTGCAAAGCTTGTAATATATGCCCATATTTATGCTCACAATTCACCAAGATTGCATGATATTCATAGTCTGCAAATATAATCTAGAATAAAAGGAGAAGTTTCCCCAGACGTAAATGAGGATTTAGTGATTCCAGCAATTACAAAATGCAGCATCGAAATTTTAACCCTAAAATAGCTTGGTCTTTTAGACCCATCCCCCCTCCCCCCCCCCACTTTGAGATCTCAGCCATCCGAAAATCGGCACACACGTTGCCCAATATGTAATGTACAAAAATGCATTGTTAATTACTGGGAAGTAATTTCACAATAATTATGCTAATTTAAGCATGAAATTAGAATTTACCTCTAAATTACCAAATAAGGCTTCAAAAATGCTAATTTTTAGGTCTAGAACCTCTTTGTAGCATTCTTAGCAAATCTATTTGAAAGAGATGTGGAATAAAATTAAATTTTTATGCATTTCTTTTTTTTTTGCCTTTATTTTTTACTGCTTTTTTTTTCAATGAAATTTGTCGGGGACACTTTTGTGATCAGCAGCAGCTTTAGATTAATTAATTTCAATCAGTAAAAGTAAAAATAATCATACACTTTTTAACTTTGGCTGAAAACACAATTTGCATGAAAATTACACATGATTTCACATTTTTTGAGCTACTTTTGGTATGACATGCAAGTACGAAATGTCATCGAACTTTGGAACCGCATACCTGGACGTAGCAAATCTGGTCTCAAAAGAGATGCGCGAGATTCAAGGGAAAAAAGTCATGAAATGCCGTGGCAACTGCTTTGCGCGTTGCAGACATAATACGCAAACGTCGTGGGATGGGGGGGGGGGGGGAGAGTGGGGGTGGATTCCACCCTCACACTTGAAAAGTCAGTGGAAAGTACTTGAATTTCAACTCTTCAAGCTCATGCAAACCCTATCCATCAAACTACTATTGAGAATGTTGGGCTTGCAAATATTTGGTAGCATCTATCAGTCATGAAAATGTACGATTTTCTATTCTTAATTCCATCCCAGCTCCCTTCACCATCATCAGTTTCCCCTTCCTGTTTGGTGTCATGTTTGGTGATGCTGGCCATGGGTTCCTTCTGGCTCTTTTCGGTCTCTGGATGGTGATCAGGGAGAAACAACTCAAGAATTCTATGGGCAAGAGCGATGTAAGTCACATATTTAAATTTTAATCCATTGGAAACTGAGACTTAGATATTTCGTGCTGGGGGCTATGGATAATGTGTGTTATGGGGACAGTGATTTTCCATTCAATTAACAGCCCTTTCCATTTCAACAAATCTGAAATTCTGTCTTATCTTGCATTTGCCATAGACTTTGTATTATTGTATAGATGTACATAAAGAGCAACATTTCTGTTTCAATAAAACTTAATACAAATATTATGTACATTGTTTTGCCGCCATTTCTGTGTTTTTTTTTGTCAACTTTTTGCTAATTTCTGTTATAAATTTCATGGTTTTCTTGGTCACAATGTGAAAATTGGGAGAAAAAATAAGTTTTCCATCATCTGCCATTTCAAAACATTTGTTTCAAATTGTCATTTTTGTTAATTCCGTCCATTTTCCACTATCGTGGAAAATCACTGTCCCTTGTGTTATTGTGAAATGAAATTATCTCCAAAGGGTTAATGTAAAATGTTTGATGTAACCCATTCAAGTAGTGCCGAAAACTAATGAATGGCAGCAAATGTATATTGCTTTCATACTTATACAGAGTAGAAGATCAGTCCTGGTTAAAACACTCAGAAACTGGTGAAGGTTTATGTTTCATTGTCTCCTGTAAATTTGATGTTTCATCATAGGTATTTTGGTAAAATGAAAAACTGCATATTTTTTTATACTTTCATGGATATCTCTTGTTCTGAAACAAGTAACTTCAGATACCTTTTTGACATTCATTTAAAAACGATATTATCAGACAGGTTAAATATTTGCATATATTTTGTTGCAGTGATATTTAGAAAGTTAACCCTATATTAACTGGGGGGGTCAATTTGACCCCCCCTTGCCGCATTTCGCGACCATGCCGCCGCACAAATTTTTTTGATCGCGTGGCTCGCTGACTTTTTACTTTCAAGTCTTGCGCATCTTTTGAGACCATTTTCGCAAAAATCGGACGTACCGTTACGACGCTGCGCGACTTTTATACATACATGTCAACCCCAAAATTGCTCAAAAACGTGATTTCGTGTACAAAATGAATGGAAATTGTGTTTTCAGCCATAAATCATAAATATATGATTATTTTTGCTTTTACTGGTTGAAATGAATTAATTTTATGCTGTTTGTAATTGCAAAAGTGTCCCCAACAAATTTCATCGAAAAAACAATAGAGAACAAAAGGTCGAAAAAACAAAGAAATACATAAGAAATTCGCAAAACAATAAAATACATAAGAAATTAATTCCAATTCGGCAAATGTTTTTGTAGATGATTGTTAGAAATGTCAAAATGAATATTTTCACCAAAAATTAGCATTTTACTAGCTGTTTTTAGTGAGTTATAGCTGGAAACAAAATTTCATACATTTATTTGCATAATTAATTACTTAAAAAATAGAGAAAATCTTTTTTTTGAAAATTTTACTATACAGTCGTGTAGTTTACATCTGGCTCTATGCGCACGCAAATTTTCGCGGCGATCCCGCGATTGGCGTCCGAGATCTGAAGGGGGGGTCAAATTGACCCCCCCCTCCAGTAAAAACCTGGTCTGAAATAGCCCAGTTAAAATAGGGTTAAAAACGATATCAGACAGGGTAAATATTTGTATATATTTTGTTGCAGTGGCACTTAGAAGGTTAAAGCAAATGAAATAATGAATCAGTGCAGTTGGAAAATCAATCACACTTTCAAAAAGCAAAAAGATCCCACACAATGAAATCTGAATAAAATTTAACGAAGATATACCCTCCATTCTGTGATTGTCTATCTTTGTTTCCAGATGTTAAGTCCTATTTACAGTGGCCGCTACCTGATTCTGATGATGGGTGTGTTTGCTGTTTATTGCGGGTTCATCTACAATGACTGCTTCTCCAAATCAATGAACATCTTTGGATCGTCTTGGAATACCAGCATGCCTAATTGCAAGGCGTAGGTACCTGAGTTGTCATATAGTGTATATTAAAGACACTATATAACATTGTGGAAGCCTCATTTAAGAAATTGTCAAACTTTGCTGTCTGACATATCTTACAGTGTTTAAATGGACAAGTCAATACCCTACAACACAAAACTTTGAACAGTTATGCAGTCATTAGAAAAGGATGTACAGATAAAAATCAACACGTGAATTATTCTCAGCCGATAGAAAATTCTGCAATACACAAGTCTATGGTGGAAAAGTGGAAGGGTCGTTCAATGATTTTCACTTTTTAAAAGCACTTCACTGCAAGTTTTTCAGGGCTTGATTGTTATGCGACGCCTTTAAAGGCTAATGACATGATTGGGAACTCTTGAAAATGTGTCAAGAAGCAAATGATTTTGGACATATACCAATATATGCATTATCTGGGGTATAAATCTTGGCTGGAAGCGTTTGTCGGGAATTTGTTTACTTAACAAGAATAAAAAATGAACATGCCAGTATTGAATTACTCTTGTACCCTGATAGAAGTTTATTTAATTGATCCACCAAAACTATACTTTGGCTCTAAGAATGCTTGACAATTACAATTAATGGCGAATAAGAACAAAGATTTTTTTATGCTATGTCTTTGAAACCCTGATTTCCATTTTTCTCTCCAGAGGAAAGGTGGAATCCTCAAGTACTCCGATAGGATTGGATCCCGTGGATTGCTATACAGGAAACCCATATCCATTTGGAGTTGATCCGGTAAGTCCAGGAGGCACATCTTATTCTCACTCTTGAAAGCCACAGGATAACATTGACCACAGTTTAAGTAAATGTGAGGTACATGATCCTCCATGCTTCAAGTGTCTTTGATAAGGTCTAAAATGAAGCCCTGAAAAACTTTTATTTCAAAATGGTTTAATATTTAGTACTTTAAAAAGGGGAAAATCGTAAGTTGACCGGATTCACCTGCCCATTTCCTCCCATAGACTTTACTGTGTGTAGAACTAGGCTATTTTGTACTCGGCCCGAGTACTAATTGTTTATTCATTCATATCTTGCCAGTAGCAGCATAAATTTTTAAACTTTTGTATTCTAAGGTGTTTATTTGTCCATTCAGACATTACTATGTAGCTCAGATAGCAAAGTTTGACAAGTTTTTAATTTGAAGCTCCAACTATTACTTTCAAGATGATCTGGATGCAGCTATCTCTTCAGAAGCAAAGCTGAGGAAAAATAGCATAAACATTCAGATTGCGAAGAAAGTGATAGTTTGTCCCATCGTCTGATACAGAAAGGTAATTAATTGCTTTATATTCCACATCTGAAATCATTTGACTGCAGATTCTCTAGAAAGGAAAGGATATTTTCCTGTCTACAAGAAGGAAAAGTAATGTTTACTTATTTGTAATTGCGTGTTGTCTGCTGAATGACTAATAGGCAATTAATAGTCTGACATCATAGAGTGCATTCCACTTCATTTTGTATGTACTCAAAAGTATTGGTAATACATTGGGGATCTATGGACTGAAGAGATCAGCAAATCACAATGTACTATCACCATCGAGTACAACAAACTTTTTCTCGGGTGATTGATAGGCAAAACTATATTTGGGGGGGGGGGAGGATCCCAACATTTAGTTGTAGGTTATGTAAAGGATGATGCATGCTTGCTAATCATTTAAAATCATATTGAGTAACTAAACAATTTTTGGTATTTTTGATGTTGTTTGAAATGCCAATGTCATTCTTTTTGAAAGACTCATTAGAAAATGGGTTAGATGTACCAAAATTATGCCTTAGCCTGCATGGATACAGATGCTCACTTTACATCAAATGTGTAATCAGAAAACTGAGGTCCAGTTGTTTTCTGTGTTGGCATCATCGAGTATGTTTATGGGGTGGTCTCCCTTATTTGCATTGTTTGTCGAGCCATCAAAGTAGAGCAAGACTACGGGATCTTTTAATAGCACTGGCTGTCCATCTGTTATGCCTATGAAGTTTAATATCTTTGCGACCATTTGCCCATCTGTAACCCTCGAATGGTAGATGCCTTTCATAGGGACCTCAATGTTATTTTGGGTCGAAGGTCACGTATGTAGGTTTATGGTCAAATGAGCTCAATGTTTAAATAACCTGAAAGTTTCTAATGGGGTTGCTAACTTTGCAACCATTAGCCTTTTTGTAACCTAGCTTATGGCATCAGTATTGGATTGGGGGTCAATATTCACTTAAGTAGGTCAAAGGTCAAATGAGGTCAGATGTTAACATGATAGTGCAAGATACATTATGACTGTTGCGTTGTCTTTCCGACAGATTTGGCAGCTGGCACCGGCCAATTCTCTGACTTTCCTCAACTCTCTCAAGATGCGTCTATCGGTCATCTTGGGGATCACACAGATGACGTTTGGTGTCATTCTGAGCTGCATCAATCATGTGTAAGTTGATGTTCTTTACTGACAGTTAATTCTTGTCACTTTTCAGTCATATCATCCAGTGTTTCCCCTACGTAGCGAAGCAAAACATAGGCATCAACATTTATGGCATCAGCATTGTCTGCTTTGCCCACAATCATAACAATGCAGATGTTGGGTTTGGAAGAAGCAGTGGATCAGATGGCAAAGACGAATGGAGTACATTTGTATGGACGTGTGTTGAGGAAGGGTGTAGATCATATTTTGAGAAGGGTATTTAATTTTCAGGCAGATAGTCTGATGGAATGGCGGTGGCCAAAGAAGACATGGAAGAAGCAAGTGGTGGAGGAGAGTATGAGGGTTAAAAATCTGGATTCCTACTACAGTCCGACCTCGATTAATCGGCCACGTTGGGACCAGCAGCCATCCACGTAAGTGATGTGGCCGGATAAGAGAGATAATGTACAAACACAGTATAGGGGGAGGTAATACATGTCATAAGGTATTGTATAAACAAACCAAAGACCATGCACAAATTGCAGCAGGCCTCCCACAAGTGATACTTTATTTATTGTTCCCGTGATACCCAGCAGGTTTCTGTGTACACTTCTGATAAAGGTAACTCAATTACAGGCAATGACTGATAAGTCCATTGTCCGGATAACAGAGAGCTCCGGTTAAGTGATGGCCGTATAATCGAGGCCGAACTGTACATGTTATGTACACAATATCTACACCCCTTGGTGCTGTCCCTTTCTTTACTATGAAGCATTAAATGCATAATTTCCAGTATTGAGAAGTTTTCTTTACCTCTTACATACCACAGTGTCTCTGGCCGCTACCATCTGGTCGTACTGGAGTTTATCCCACAGTTTATCTTCCTGGTGTCCATCTTTGGCTATCTCATCTTCCTGATCTTCTACAAGTGGTTCAGCTACGGGCCGTCGAACTCGAAGTACGCCCCCAGTCTGATCACCGTTCTCATCTACATGTTCCAGATGAAGACCGTATCACCAGTAATGTACTCTCATCAGGTATATGAATTTGCAAATACAGTCCGACTTCTGTTATATGGCCATGCTGGGACCAGCAGCCATCTGGATAAGTGATACGGCCGGATAATGTACAAACACAGTACTTTGTAACCATATGGGAAGGGGGAGGTAATACACATCATTAGTTATAGTACCACAATAATAATAATAATAATAATAATAATAATAATAATAGATATAATAGTAGTGATGTATATAGCGCCTTTTATGAAATACATCATCTCTAACCGCTTTACACTACTATTACCCCGGTCATCGGATGCTTGTAAGTCTATCATACACCTGTCCGCTCCAAACGGAGATCAGTCAAGATCTGGCAGCCACAATAGGCTCACACATTTCATTCCTACCGGGTACCTATTTATACACCTGGGTTGAAGGCAGCAAAGCAGATTAAACATGTCTTGCTGAAGGACATTAATGCCGGGCATGTGTTGAACTTGAACTCCATATCTCCAGATTATCAGGCACGCGCCTTACCAATCTCGCCACAGCACCTCAGACCACAGACTATGCACAAATTGCAACAGACCACACGCAAGTGACATTTTATTTATTGTTCCCGTGATACCCAGCAGGTTTCTGTGTACACCTCTGATAAAGGTAACTCAATTACAGGTAGTGACTGGTATGCCTATGGTCCGGATAATAGAGAGATCCGGTACAGTGATGGCTGTATAACCGAGGTTGGACTGTATGCCAATTGAACCTGTGGTTAAATCATTTTTTGTCAGTGTTGGATTAAAGATTGTGTCCATGATTTGCACACACCTGAAATGAATCTATCGACCAAATAACTGAAATTATTTATAATGTAAAGATTGACTTAAATCTGCTCCTCTCACTGAAGCCTCAGACTGAAAAGTCATTGTTATGTCAGAAAATAAGCACTGATAAAATTTATGTAATGTTACTCACTGAATTTGAATTTTATACAGCCTGACCTGATTTGTGTTAATCATCTTGTGATAACTAAATACCCACTGATCAAATCTTACAAGTCATAAACTCACACCAGTGCAGTTGGATGATTGTCAAGTAATCTGTGCTATGGTTGGACTCTACCACATTAAAAATTAGTAGGGGAAAGCTACATCCAGTGTCTGAAATGTAAACTTCTGTTACAAAATAACTTGAGCAATGGGCCAGTTTCAAATGTAACTGGTTTGCTGATTGCTCATTCTTTTGTTTTTCTTGTGTTTCAAATCCACCAGAAAATAATTCAAACTGTCCTCATAGTGACTGCTGTGATGTGTGTCCCCTGGATCTTACTGGGAAAACCCATTTACCTCTTGGTGAAGCACCGCCTCTCAAAACGAAAGGATGTAAGTCTGTTCATAGATGCATGGCAATCATTGATTAACCCTAATATCCCGGGGGGAGGGGGGGGGCATAATGGCCCCGCCCCTCGACAAATTTCTCGATTATTCCACCGCGCGAAATTGTTTGACTGCGCCGTTCACTGGCTTTTTACTTTTAAGTCTCGCGTATCATTTGAAACCATTTTCGCAAAAATCAGACGTACAGTTACAACGCTGCGCGACTTTTTGTACATGCATGTCACCTCCAAAATTGCTCAAAAACGTGATTTTGTGTACGAAAGCAATGCAAATTGTGTTTTCAGCCAAAAATCATAAATGTAGGATTATTTTTACTTTTACTGGTTGAAATGGATTAATTTTATGCTGTTTATGATTGCAAAAGTGTCCCCGACAAAGTTCATAAAAAAACAATAAAAAACAAAAGGTCGAAAAAACAAAGAAATACATAAGAAATTCACAAAACAATAAAATACATTATTCTGATTCTGTGATTTTTTTTGTAGGTAATCGTTAGAAATGTCAGAAAGAAATTTTTTTACCAAAACTTAGCATTCTACAAGCTATTTTAAGTGAGTTATAGGCAAAAATATGATTTCATTTATAAATTTGCATAATTATTTATTAAAAAATATATAATATGTTTTTTTTGAAAATCTAGCCATACAGTCTTGCAGATTACATCCAGCTCTATGTGCATGCAAATTTTCGCGGTGATCGCGCAATCTGCGGCCGAGATCTGAGGGATGACAAGACCAGAGATAGCCCGAATCTAATGGAAGTAGTCCTCAATTCATCCTGTTTCCTCCTAGATTCTGTAATGTCCACAGACTCATCAAATGCATATCCAGTTCCTGTAGCCAATGGATTAACTCTTTACACGCGGTATTCGCATCCATGCACTCCCTGCAGCGTGCGGGATTCGCATTTCACACTCAAACGTAGAAACGATTGTATTCACCCGAATTACACTGATTTCCTGGATATTAGCAGTATTCTCTTTGTATTGTTTACATTCCTCAAGTACGGGGGTATTATGTTAGGTTCTTAAGGAACCAGAAAAATCGATAAATACAATCGAGGCTTCGTGATACAATAGGACAAAGGATTAGACACAAGTTAACTTTAAAAAGAACTGGAAAAGTCAATTACAATAAGACGCACTATTAACTGATAATCTCTTTATTCACTTCTCATTTGGTGACTCATCTCTTTCATGAACTTGTTACAAGTCAGGTTTTTATCTATAACTTGTGGTTTACCCTCTTGTATTATTTGAATGGAGTTGTATATTTTCAAGCAGGAAACTTAGAACTGCATGCATGTTGGTTACAACTAGCCATTTCTTTACAAAATTCAGATGTATATTTCCAAACACCCTTTATGCATTAAGAAGGTCTGTAAAATGTACTTCAACTTTGCTGTAGGACATTTTTCCTCAAAACATTTTTGTGCAAAGTTATTGCTAGTTGAAGTCAGTTAGTTATATCCTTCCCCGATACTGAGCGCTCTTTGAAATTAACTCCGCACGCTAGGGATTCAGGGTCCCGCGCACAAAGAGTTAAGACACTATTTATCAAAATCAAGTATACTTAGGTTTCCGCTGTGAAGATCTCAACGTCGACCATTTCTTCTTTGTTACAGGGCTGTGAGAGTTCAGCTTTTTTTGTTTTTGATTTTCAGCTTATTTTCAGCTTTTTGTGAATTTCCTCTGTACAAAAATATAGGAGCTCTCGCAATTTCAGCTTTTTCAGCTCGTTTTATTTGTGGTCACTCACACCCCTGTTGTTATATGATTATTATAAGAAAATGCGGTGATGGCCAAATTTCTGTGGGTTCAATTTCTGTAGAAATATAGCATTTTACAAAATTTAAAGTATATTTTTACGTAATATTTTACAACTGTTTTCTTTGTTGATGGTAGACAGGGTCATACTGATGACAGTTTAATGTAAAAATTATTACTCTCTTTAATGTCTGTGTTTGTCTGTGTACATCATCTCTTCATTATCATCTCTGGACATCATGGCTCTCATTCTTTCAGGATTATGTGAGATTGTCAGCGTCAAATTCATTGAATTCACTCCACGGTGATGTTGAGAATCCAACCACTACGACGAAAGCAGACGTAGACGAGCCATCCACTTCTAGTGGTTCTCAATCGGTGACTAACGACATACTGGAAAAGACTGGGGAAGAGGAAGGGGTACTGTACATTGGGTGGGTGATCTGGGGGGGGGGATTTGTTCCCCTCTGGATTTTGTTGTTTGGCGGGAATCGTCCCCCCCCCCCCACCCTCAGTTGTTAAAACTTGATATTTTTTTTCTATTTTATTACCATTTATGATAGTTTTTGTTATTTGCACACCTATTCAAATAATAAATTTGATTGAAAGTAATGAGGGGAGGGAGTCCAAAGTCACACTTTCCACTTTTTAACAAAAATGTGTATCCTTGGGCTGTTTTTACCCAGCATGAGTGCATTTTCATTTTCATGTTTTCGTCTTCCGTTCCCCCCCCCACCCCACACTTGTCACTTGAAATCTCTGCTACTTACCGTATGTGACTATTGTGTCAATAAGACCCTGGTTATATTGCACGTCAAAAACGTGTTGAGAAAAGTCTCAGTACAGTTCACTCGCGGTATAACCACAAACAACTGACCCCAAAAGTGGACCAAACATTTTCCAAAAGCATTTTGGTCAGACCACCTGAGATTATTCTTAGACCGTTTTGAACGTGGTGTAGCCACGCAAGCATTCCAAACCTGGCCCAGCATAGGAAATTACAAAACATATGCAAGCTTGTGAACTGCATCAGCTGGAAGTACGGAGAGACCTTTGGCCAAAGAGCAGGGGGTAAGCACTAACCACTGCTTTGCCGAACGTGAAATGGCTCATGTGACGGTTACCACACCAGTGAAGGTTCAAACCCATTCTCAGATGATTAATGTAACCATTTCTGAGACTCGTTCTCAAAATGGTTATATTGGTGTAACTGGGGTATTATTTTACACCACTTGCATTTCAAATTATTCTGTATTCTGTACTGTATGTGTATGGACTGTCATTACCTGTTTTCTTGCGTACAAACATCTCATGAAAGTTAAGAGTACGTAGGCTGGTATTGATCATGGTTGGATAGGTCGGCAGGCACAGGTGGACACTCTTTTACTCTGTTTAGGTCTCGCCCACTGGAGGTGGCGGCGAGACTAGGGGATCCAAATGGCGTCCGTCCGTCTGTCCGTCTGTCCGTGGTCACAAATTTTAAAAGTTTACCTGCGTGACTCTCTTAGGTGACAGATGCACTAGGGAATCATGTTGTGGTGCTGTTGGAGGTCACCTGGTGAGGTCAAAGGTCAAACGTTAAAGTTTACCTGCAAGACTCTCTTATGACACATAACAAGATTCATGAGATTCAAGATAATTTATTGTCATATATATTAAAAATATACACAAAATTTGACTTCGGACATAAATAAATATTTCAGTGCATATAAACAAATAAATTTTAAATGCATATAAACAAAGTATACCTGAACATAAACTTCAATCTTAAACGACACTAAAGAATACAAGATACAACAAATCACATTCATTCACAAATTGCAAGTTAAAAATGCTGCGCTGAAGAGGTAGAGACAAAGGGGAAAGGAAGGGAAGGGAAAGATAGAAAGGGGAGAGTACAATAAAAAGCAACCTAGTGGTCCCACACATGCCCCTGTGGTAGAGCTCCCTTCCATCCGACACATGCTTGGACAACACACACATCTACACGTACGTATACCCCTCCTTATCCCCCACCCCCCTGAAACTAACACTGTAAATATATGCCCACACTCAATCATGCGTCCAGATATACAAATCACATACACCTTCCATATACACACACATGCACCCACATACATACATGTAGGGACACACACCCCTCATACATGTACATACACAAAAGAACAACATACATGTATACACCAACAAACATACACTGACATACACACAGACACTCACAACTCTTAAACACACACAGAACTTACATGTAGACATACACCGACATACACACATCCACTTTCACATAAACTTACACTTACACGCAGAAACACAGCCCACAGACACAGACACACCCACACTCGTATACAGACCCACACTGTCCACAGTTAACCAGCATGAAGAGAGCTCTAACACAGAGATGCCTGGGTTGCCTAGTAAATATCAAACAATAAATTATCAAATAGCGGCGATAAAACGGTATTGAGCGAACACGCAAAATTTATCAAGCATATGTGAAAAATGTGAAACCAATTGCGACTTGTCATGTATCATGTGTACACATACTGAACCATCCCACAGTGCTGGAATTTCAAAATGTGAATACATGTATAATAACAGTTTATCAGTATAAATTGGATTGAAAACATGTAATAGGTTTGCAATTGTGACAAGACAAGATTGGCGAACCCTCAATACCTCACCAATTTGGAACCCAGCTCACTAAAAACAATTATACCTTTACTTACAAATCCCATGCACTGTATACCGGTACATGTACGTGTATAACATAACATCAATACAGCATCAATACAGAATAACTTGGCAACTGTTGGTCCAATGGCAACCAAACTTGGGTGATAGATGCACTAGGGGTACCATCGTGTTGTGGTGCTGTCAGAGGTCACATGGTGAGGTCAAACGTGGGTTAGGGATGTACTTGGGAAATTTACCTTTGTGATATTTAGTTGCGGGTGGGTGAGACACATTCTTGCTATTGCCTTGTTGTTGTTGTTTTTTGGGGGGGGATGGGAGTGATTAATGGGGAGGAATATTACTTAGTTAATGAAAGAGCATTGGGACATTTTTTTGTGTTGTTTTGGGATTATCTATCTTGCTGGTCTGTACAAAGTCTGTGTGTGTGTGTGCATATGCACATTGAAATACATGTTCAATACAAATTTGTATGTAACTATTGCGTATGTTTTGTTTTATACACAGTTTGATTTTGGAGAGATCTTCACTCTTCAAGCTATTCACACCATAGAGTACTGTCTAAGCTGTATATCAAACACTGCATCCTACTTACGACTGTGGGCTCTTAGCTTGGCACATGCAGGTGAGTCATAAATGATGGTGTGCATATTGTGCGAGTGAAAAAAAAAGATATGATTTCAGTGGCGTACTGTGGGTCCACTGATTGGGGGGGGGGGCACCCAGTCGCTCGCTCGAAATTGTATTTTCAGATGATGGATTTATAGCACTGTGTAGGCCAAGTGTATGGTATAGCGGTGCTGAAATGTTAAGGGTTGTTTTTGGCCATGCTTGTGTTAAAGGGAGAAGGAGCCAGCAACTTACAGGCATAAGTTAAGAAAAATATGATATTGTGAATATTGTGAGAATTATGGTACATGGTGATAAAGACAGCCTAAATAAGGGAAACTGTGTGATACTCACCCTCTGCAAGGCCCTATAATATTAGTTAATTTGTGTTTATTTTAGGTCTTCGCAAGTTTTATTTTATCCCGGGATAAAACTTGCAGAAAAAGCTATAGCGGGAGGAGCTTATTGATTCAAACTGTGCATACATTACCACGGCGTGACTAACACACTTCGGGTGGCATGCATCGGTCACGCATGGTCAGCTCCAGACTAGTGCATGTACGATCTAATTGGTTGGGAAGAACTTGATTTTTTTTCCCTTAACTTATGCCTGTTAGTTGCTGGCTCCTTCTCCCTTTAAAGTGTAACCAATTTTCAGTCATTTGCTAATAAAATCCCTCTTTTGTTAAATTTTACAGGGATATTTTCTGCATTTGTCATAATTAATGAAATTTTTTGCATGGGAGGGGCTGACCATCCTAACAGGCACATTCCAGAGGCCTACCGTACAAGCCCTTGTAGGGTCCTGGGCAGGGGGTCAGGGGGCGGAGCCCCCTGAAGCTGACAAGTTCTAGCGGTCTATGAGCTTAATTTCCCCCTCTGCTGACACTATATTTTTGTGAAATGGACAGTCGACAATAATTAAAAACCACCCCACTTTTCAGAGGTTTTTTTTGCCCCTCCTGTGGTGTAAATTTTATATCATGAATAGCTGATGATAGCAGGTTATTTCAGAACATGGAAACTATTAAGGTTATTATAGAGAAGACAAAGCGAGCTTTGAACCCTACAGTTTTTGAAAAAATGTTTAATTTTGATAATGACAATTTTCTTACCTATTTCTTTTACTTAGATATTATATTTATATATGTAAATTCCAATATAAATTACCATCTTTTGAAGGCTACAAGGCTTACACTGTCAATAGTAAAGACCTGGAATATAGTATTGCGAAAAAGAACAAATTAGCTTGCCATTTGAAAAAATGGAAATTTACATTATGATCACTCAATATACTGTAATTTTCATAATCTGTAGAATAATATTATGTTATGTTTTGTTATGTATCAGAAGTTAAGTCTGTAAAAGTTCAAGATGACTGCCAACATATTAGGTGACTGTTTTGCTGTACGTTATACTACATTTTGGTGGTAATATTTCTGTTTGTCTCGTCCCCTGACAGAGGAAATTATTTTAATAGATCATCTTGGATTGTTATAACTTTAGAGTACTCAGTTTTTGACGTAAAAAATTCCTCTGTCAGAGCAAGGTCAGAGTGGATATTAGCTGCATTCCCTTTGTGTGCATTACACTAATGTTTTTTGGTGATCCGCGTAACCGCGGATCACCATAGGTTTCGTCAGAATTTTTTTCTTTTTCTTTATTTATTTATTTATTCGTGTTTCTTTCTGGTCATTCTTGTGCATCAGATATCTCAAGAACAACATCGTCAATCATCTTGTAACTTGGCATAGTTATTTCCCATGTCAATACCTACAGAATGTCCTCCTGACAATGTATATGACGTCATCAACGACGTCATAAGCCAAAAGCTAGTCCTAGCCTACATTTGCAATATCTCAAGCCGGCAGTCGAACAAAACAACGAAATTTGACAGAAGTTAAGTTTAGGTCAAGGGTCAACTTTTGGACCAAATCACGTGCGCGCGCGCGTCATGATGGGCTAGCACGGGCGCGTCAAAAATTTTAAAAGTTTTAAAATGCTCCAAATGACTTCTTGTTAACAGTAGCATACGTTTCAGGTCATTTGGAACATTTGGTGCGCGCGCGTACGCGCGCGTTTTTTTCCGCGCACACCCCTTTCCTGGCCGAATATC
>JZLH01S0081820.1:5083-16513 GCA_001188425.1 Eucidaris tribuloides | reverse complement strand
GACTGCTTCATGGTGGATCTGCTGATGATACTTCAGCATTGTGCATTGACGAAGAATTTGAGTTTGATATGAAACGTGTCATCAGGGAAATGGAAACCTTCAAAAGATATGGTGATATCCTTTAGATGCAAATTGCACATTAGAAGACTCTTTGATTTGAAAGTCAGTTTGCTGCTGTGCCCTCTGTGTAAACTGTCAAATTAACAGTAAGGCCAGCTCTTGGAATTTTAAAGGCAGTGGATCTCTTTTGCGTGCCTAAAAATTAACATTGTGTAAAATACAATGGCATTTAGAAGAAAATGCCATCTGGGAACCTTTAGCAAAATATAGGAGCTATAAACTCAGTTTTAGTGGAATTATAGTGACCGTTAGACTCTGATTTGATTTTTTTTTCTCGCGAGAAAAAAATCCTACCATAGAACGTACATTAAACGGTTATTGTGTTTCTTTCGCATTTTTTCAAATTCTAAGTAATTACCCTCCCCCAGATTTCACAGACATGCCCTTTATCAATAGCCTGAGGGCATAGGTTATCTTTTCCTGGTCTGCAGGGATGTTTGCAAATGAGATCCACTGCCTTTAAGTCTTAACTGTCAATATTGCAAGGCTTGATATTGATAGAGAAAGCTTGAAATTCCACATTAGATCAATGTAATTTACTTCAATGTCAAGTAAACTTAAAGAAATATGTGATTTTTTTCAGAGATAATAAATATTGATAAGATATAACTGAAGGGTGGTATACATGTAGTAAAATACCATTCTTTTTGTACATGTACATCCAATATATTTTTGCCTGTAGTACTTCCAAAGGGACCAAAGGCATTTATGTTTTAAGGTAGTCCACCTGTGTTTACTGAAGTACTGTTTTTTTTTACAAATTCTGGACCAAGGATGAAATAAAGATTTTGGGCCAAATCTGTCAAGGGTCAAAGAAGAATGAACTTGGACGTAAATACTATGTTGTACTGATGTTTTCTGTTAGGGATACCCGTTACTGATATGATTTGGTGGATAGGTGTAAACACAGAAGACAAAATTTTGTATGGTCACCACCTTTATCTTCAGTTCTGGAGTTTATTTGGGTCAGAGATCCTGTGTATGGCGTGGGTCAGATGAGGGCAAATGTGAAAATGTACCCAGAATGATTACATGCAAATAGAACTAGACACATTATGATTGTTTCCTTACGTTTTGATGAATGGAGCTAATCCTTAATTCCATGAATACATTGGGAAGAAGTGATCCGGCTGTGTGAGGGCGCCCTCCCCTCCAAGAAGCCATCCCATCACTACCTGCTTGTTAAGGTGAGAGATTTGGCCCTAGATGCTTGCATTGAGACGGAGAGGTGGGAGCAGGCCGCTCATTATGGTGAACTCAACGTGGAACCATACAGGTAATCATCATACAAGATTGTTGTCTTTCCCACCGGAGGTGACGGTGAGACTAAGGGATCCAAATGGCATCTGTCCGTTGTCCGTCCATTCATCGTCTGTCACAAATGGTAAAGTTTACCTGCAAGATTCTCTTATGACACATAACTTGGCAACTGTTGGTCCAATAGCAACCAAAGTTGGGTTATAGATGCACTTGGAGTACATTCTTCTTATTATGCCATCAGAGGTCTCATGGTAAGTTCAAAGGTCATTCTAGGTGAAAGGTGCGTGGGTTAGGGATTAGTCGTGGGTGGGAGAGGCACAATCTTGCTATCGCCTTGTTTAACTAAACCTGGCTCATAGATGCACTTGGAGGACCTTCATGTGTGGTATTGGAGGTCATGATGTAACGTTGAAGACCATGTACCTGCAAGACTCTCTTATGACACATAACTTCTGACATGTTGCTGCAATGGAAATTAAACTTGCAATGGTACACTAGGGGTCCTTGCATGTTACCAGGTCAAAGGTAATTTTATGTCAAATTTTAAAGTTACCTGCAAGACTTTCTTGTGACATTAAACTTGGGTGAGGGATGTACTTTGGAAAACCTTCATGTTATTTAGTCACGGGTGGGTCAGACACTAATCAGGACTTATGACAAATATCAGACAAGCCCCGATATTTTACAGAGTGTGTGATACCTACAGTGTTCTCTAAAACTGTGCCATCCAATATTATTATAACCGTCTTCATTTTCTAGACAAATATCTGTTGAATCTTAACCAGTTGTCAATAAAAAGAAGTCATTGCTTTATGATTTACTATTTATATGATGCATCAAATGTTTTGTTTAGGATATTCTGAGATTGATGGGATTTTTCACAATATCAGAGGCAACATATGGGTAACATATAAAGGGGAATGTTATTGTGGATCAGGCGCAGTGCCACAGGGTAAGGAGCAGCTGCTCCCTGAAATTTATGAAGTACAGAAAATCATTTCATTTTCGCAGTGTAATTTGTAAATTTACTTTTTTGCCGCCCCTGCCAGAAAGTTTTTGCCCTTTTTACCCCTGCACCATTCCTGTTGTGGATAAGAAATTAAAACAATCAATGTGCCTTATCCATTATGTTGTTGCTGATGAATAGAAATAATGAAATAATGCAGATGTAATTTTTGCCATTTGATTTGCATTTCATACACACCACTTCTATTCTTTCCTTTGTGTTTAATGAGGAGTCTCTTTTCTTTTTCTTTGTTGTTATGTGTTACAGAATGCACTATGGTGCGTGTCATCCAAACTTTGGGCTACTACTGCTCAAAACAGGCAAGCTGCTGAAATACCTGGGTCGGGTTCCACATGCTGAGAAGTACCTTTCAGAGGTGAGAATCTCTTGTTTCCCCTCCCACACCCTTTATGTTTGTATCCAGAAAGAGTATGATTTCTAGATACCATATCATATCTTGCTGAACTTAAGTCATGCCTGCGTATGTTTAAAGTCGCATGTGACAATAAGTTAGTGGTATTTAATGGAATAATCACCCAATCCTGGCCCCTAGTCTTTGTTGTATTTTGTTTTTGGACCTCTTATATGTCAAATTTTGCCTAAGTCAATGCGGAAGTGGCATCACAGAGAGGGCAGGAATCGGCTGTCCCGCTATTGTTGTCAAAGAAATAAAAATTACAGGGTTTTGGGGAAAATTACTCCCCCCCCCCCCCCCACGCTGACTGGCTGGAGGAATTTGGGAAAGAACCCCCCCCCCAACAAACAAACAAAATAAAAATTCTGGAATTTGTTTGTTGTGTGTTTTTCCCCGAGGAGGAAGGACCCGGAGGCCTCATGTGTTTTGGGTTGTCCGCCTGTTTTTTAATCAGTGCGTGTGTCTGTCCATTACTGGTCCTTGTTATCATGATAACTCAAGAACCAGTGATCAGATTTGAATGAAACTAGGGTCAGGTATGAACTATAATACCAAGAAGGACTAGTTACCCTTTGGAGTTAAAAGTTCAAAGGTCACGGCCTAAAATATGTTTGATTTGGGCTTGTTACCGCGAGAAGTCAAGAACTGCTTATCCGATTTCAATGTTACTTGGGTTAAGTATATGGTATCAGGCACTTATGATCTGGTGTGATTTCTTATTTAAGAGGTCGAGAGCCGCGGAACCTAATACATGCGTTATATGGACTCATTAACGTGAGAACTGAATTGGATTTTATTGTAATTTGGGTCAAGTACGTGGTGAGATTTTGGAGAAGATCAAAAGTGAAGTGTAATGAGACCTTATACAGTACATGTTTGATTTGGGCTTGTTACCGTGGTAACTCAAGAACAGCTCATCAGAATCATATTTCAGTGCTATTTGTGGCTATATGTGTAGCATGTATATATATGCATGTACATGTATATCTTATATCTCTCTCTCTCTATATATACTATATATGTCTGATCAGGTTGAGTACATGCATGTATGGAACTTTTCAATTTAAATCAAATGTGGTGGGATTGCAGACTAAGGAGGCATACTCATCGACTATGTGCCATTAAACAATTCTAATTATATTTTTGACATTCAAATTTGGAAGGTTCTGTTTGTGGTTCAGTTTTGCAGAGACACAATACTGTGCTATTGACACATCTTCCTTGGCCAAATCCTGTACCCCAAATAATGATAACACATAATTGCTCTCTTTGTTTGTTTATTCATCAGGCAAAGACTGTTCTGCAGGTTACCCATACCCAACAGCACTCACTAATGGCAACATTACAAGAGCTAATGATGGGCTGCTGAGAGGAACTACAGACTTATATCTTGCTTTTGAAGGTCTGCTGTCAATGTGATATGATTTCTCACATGGTGTTGCACGACTAAGTTGCCAAAAGTCGGAGTCGCAACTATCTTCAAGGAGTCGTGACTCCGACCTTAGAAATGCAAGAGTCGACTCTCTGGATCACTGTGAAAACATCAATGACAATCAACATTACAGTCTTTTCAGTTCATTGTTGTATAAAATCATGGCCAGTTCAGTTCAAGTAGAGACATATATGGGGTATATATTCAGGTTGTTGAACTGAAATCATTGAAGGAGGACACTGAACAGTCATTGTGTAGGCTGTAGTGTGATTCTTTTTACCTGTTGATCATGCCGAAAGACCCAAACGCTGAGAGTCGCCAAATAGTCGGAGTTGATGAGCGAGTAGTCAACTCCAAAAGATCCTGGAGTCATGCAACACTATTCTCACATCCTCTCTGAAAGTTGAATGAGGCAAAAACAGAGGCATTGCTTCTTGTTTCACCGAAACTTAATCACCACCTTCCAAATAGAGTGTCGATCACTGTCGGTGATATTTTCGTTGTTCCATCTCGTACTGTCAAGGCGCTTGGTTGATTCTTTATTATACATGTCAAGTCAAGTAACTGCACTCTGTAAATCCCTCAACTTCCATCTGTACTTTATGTAGGGTAAGGGAAATGCTCACTAAAGAAGCCTGTAGTCATGCTGTCAGATCATTTGTTCTCAGTTGATTAGATTACTCAAACTCCATGTTAGTGCTAGTAAGATTGATATTCATAGATTGCAGCGTATCCAGAATTGTGCTGCCAAGCTTGTTTGTAAGGATGGGAAATACGATAGGGCAACTCCACTATTGTAGCAGTTACACTGGTTACGCGTTGAAAAGAGAATTTACTTTAAGATAGCTTTGCTTGTTTACAAGTGTATTCACAAATCTGCACCACAATACCTAATGAATCTATTATCACCGCAACACAGGTCAAGTTACAGACTTCGCTCTAGCAAAGACATCACAATTTTACATGTTCCTAGAATCAGTTCCAAAAGGGGGGAAGCAAGTTTTGTTTTCTATGGCCCAAAAATATGAAATAGTTTGCCGGCATATGTTCACTTTTCTACTTCAATTCACTCATTTAAGCAGAAGCTCAAGACATTTCTGTTCTCATCGTAAGGAATTGTTACGTAATTTTATTACCTGGAGAGGTATGTGAAAAGCACATAGAGCAGTTTTATATTGATTATAGATATGTAAGTGTCAGTTTATTATTATTATCATTAAGATTGTTTATCTACACCTTTTGATTTCCTAAAAGTTACAAATCTTTCACCCATTTGAATTTGGTGAGATTTCCAAACCAAATATCTGAGATAATGATCGCTAAAAGCATTTTTTATGAAGCCACATGATCTGAAATAATTGATATTGTTTGTTAACACAATTATACTCTACGAGAGTTGTGGGGTCTTTTGTTATCCTTGTAAGCTTTGAAGTATTTATATGTTCCATATTTTTCTCATTTTATTGATAGTATCTTTTGCAATCACTGGTAAGTGGACATTTAGCAATATCAAAGTTAACATCACCCATCATAATGATACTATAATAGAATCCATCCACAAAAAGAAGATCCTCATAGAGGTCGATTATTTTAGCTTTGGAGTTGGGTGGTTGATACTGACTTAAGAAATAGTTGGTTCTTAGTTGGAATAAAGTGATATAGCTTTGATAGCTTTGATTTCATCAGGTTTTCTTGGTAAACTCACATGCAAAAACTAGAGTCTCTATTTGTAGAGAGTTGCGACAACTTGCGATTTGAACGCTATTTTCTTTCCTATATGAAGCAACATTACGTAACATTTCTATTCAATTGTGATGAGCACCTGGTACTGTGAATAGAAAGAATCTGTACAACATTTTGTTTCCATAAAAATAGGACCTTCTGTGTCGCTACTCTCTCTCTATTAAGGAACTCTAGTGAAAACTTTCATCCTTTGTCACATAACTTTTGGTTTGCAAAAGTCACTTGATGTTTGCATCAGAAGCAATATCTTCGTGAAAAACAGCAAATGAATCATGACACATATTGTATGGGGCATTCCCAATCAACAAAATGGTGAAAATTGAATCGAAGTGAATTGTTTTATTTCATGATCTTACATATAATTTTGACAAATGAAAAACGTAACATTACACTATCAATTTTATTACAATAGTACAGTATATTCATATGTTTACAAATCATTGTTACATGAATTGATCAGCATTTTAAAAGATATCATTTGGTATGCATTATTGTTTGAGATACAGATGGAAAATACCAGAGACCCCTATCAAAAGGAAAACTTGATTGTAGATAAAGTGAACATGATTTTATGCACACAAATTCACAATTCTGTGTAGAGCTTAAAGGGACCGAATCGTGGCTGTTGATGTGTTGCGAAACCTGTTCGATGCACGCTGCAGCGCACTGGCAGACCGTGTATTCAGTACGACCAATGAGAAGCAGCGAATTCATGGAGGTCCTACTAAATTTACCGAAACGTGCCGAATTGATTATTCGGGCTCTTTCGTATTAGCGTGTGCGACCATCACGGTCCGCTGAGTACTGCAACTAAATAAACACTATATCGCATATACAGTATGTAACTCGAAACGGAGCCAGCGAACAGGGTGACGGCCGTGAGTTTTGTTCTCATCAGGCCGGTCGATGGCCACGATTCAGTCCCTTTAAGGGTAGCTCATGTAGCACTGCCAGAAGAAACAAAAAATGTGTGACCTGTATTTATCTTACTCCGACGATTACAAAGGCAGAAACAAAATGCCCGGGGACGGGGGGGGGGGGCGACTGTCATTAAAACGCATAAAAAGGGTTGTTTTTCACGGTCTGGCGATGTACGCGCGTACATTACATTGAAAAGGGTATCAAAATCACCAAAATCAGGAAAAAAGGGTATACTTTTAACATAAAGTTGACTTGAAAAGGGTCTCTTTTCAGACTTTCAAGCATGAATACTTGAGTATTCTGAGATGGAAGGATAATTACGTGTTTAGGGTGTATTTTGAAAATCCATACACGTGCATGGTGTACACCTTGTAATGACAGTGCCCCCCCCCCCTACCCCCGGGACAAAATGCCATCTCTTTCGTTTCTTGTGTCATGATTGTTCTGTTGATTTTAACCTATAAATCTGTGGTTAACTTTTTAATTTGAATTGGTTGATTCATTCATGTACATTCCATGTATGGACAATTTGCTTATTACCAAGTCACACTGACCAAGTCAATTGTAGACTGTCTAAAATACCTACATGTAATTATATTATTATGAATCGAGATGACACGTGACATGCATGACATTAAAGCTCAGTGACATGATTGGGAGAAGTAAAAAATAACTTACAACCAAACTGGTTGAAAGATATACCAATGATACACCAGCTGGACTGGATCTCATGGCTGGAAGGATTTGTCTTGAGTTTGTTTACTTAAGGAGAATCAAGCATGAACAGGCTAGCAGTTTAATTTTATTGAGGCATGATAGATTTAATCCCAATGGAAGACTACATTACAAATTTGTCTGTTACAAGGCACACTGATGCACATTATTTTAAAATGAGTCAACTTTGGACCGCAAAATTTTCACATTAGAATCCTTGTATAGTTTACTTGATTCTAGAATAGATTTTACCCCAAGTTGAGGACTACCCCCAATCAGTCATTTACCTTTAACTGTCAATAGTTGTGTTTTCACGGTGAGTTCTCTTTTGAAAGAGAGTGAGTTAATCCTCTTATTTGTGAGTGCCACACGGCAGCAAACTTCCAAAAGGCACCCTCTTTGGAAGAAAATCCTGGGGAAGTGGACGAACGTTTAAAAAATATACAAGGGGTAATTAATTGGTGATCCGCATAAAGAGTAAAAAAAAAATTGCAAATAGCAAAATAAGAAAACGTGATACATCAAAGTTAAAGTGATAGGCTAACATTGTGGAGCTTCAATTAAATTTTTTTTTCAGATGGACAAATAAACACCATTAGAATACAAAAGTTTGGAAAGTTACACTACCAATGGCAAGTTATAGAAGAATAAACAATAAAACTCGGGGTGAGTTTTATTAACCTAGGTATACACATAGTAAGCCTATGGGAGGAAATGGGCAAGTGAATCTGGTCAGCTTACGATTTCACTTTTTAAAGGACTAAATAATCATTTTGAAATACAATTTTTTCAGGGCTTCATTTTTAGACCTCATCAAAGACACTGGTAGCATGGGGAATCATGCGGCTCAGATTTTTTAAACTGTGGTAAATGTTAGCCAATACCTTTAAAGAATATATGCTGCAATGATGAATATGGCAAGGTTGCAAAACGAAATGTTCAAATATTAGATTGATTGCTTACATTTTCATTTAAATGAAATAATAGAAGTGGATGTCCTGACAGAACTGGGTAAATTATTCCAGGTTATTGAGCCATGGTATTAAACTGATCTTTTGAAATACATGTAATCTGCATTTTGGTTTTGGTATATACAGTGTGTCTCAAAAAAAAAAATGTGCAAGTAAAAACCGCCCTCTTTGCAGGGTTGGCAATTTCCCGGGAAATACCTGTTTTTCCCACCCAGGCGGGAAATACTGGGAAATACTGGGAAATACTGGGAAATACCGGAAAATACTGGGAAATACCTGGGAAATACTGGGAAATACGTGGGCAATACCTAGCCGTGTACTCTTGAAGTTGTACAAGGTCAACTAAGAGGGCCATTAATGCAGTTCATTTGGGGTCTTCTTACATAAAACCACCTTGAACTAATAAATTTCAGATGAAAAGACTGTGAAAAACCTCTTTTCAATTTTGATAAGTTAATTCAGTGTTATTTCACATACTGTCCAATACATACAGTATTACACTGTACATTATTCAGGTGCTACATTATGGGGTGCAGCCCTCATCTTGCTGAATATACAGGGTCAAAATCAACATCTGTCAAGGGGGTGTGCTATTTTAAGTGTTCTGGATTTATGGAGCAATTCAGATATTTGCAGACTGAAATGATTGAAAAAAATTTCTAAAATAATTTTGCAATTTCCATACTTTTAGTATTGATTTGGCTGTGTAGAAAATCTGTCCCACCAATCATAACGAGTTTGTTGTTCTCCACCATCACTTAAGTTAGTTTTTGGTTGTATTTTGTGTTGAATCACACTTACTGAACAACAATCTCTACATTTTGTAGTTATTATCCTTCAACAAATAACTTTTTTTATAGTATTTCCCGTTTTTGTCAAAAATAGCAAGGCGGTATTTACCGGTAAATACCGGTATTTACCGGCCAACCCTGCCTCTTTGGCAATTAGAAAATACTCTTGTGACATGATGCTTACGTTAACGTGAAGTGCATAGTCTTAGCTTTCAAATACCGTTAGTTTTGTTTATTTTGATTGTCTTAATCTTGAGATATGTTAATTTGAATAAGAAGGGTAAAATCGCGATTGTACCACTTTAACTACAGTCCCGAGTAAAAGTGACACTATTGTGATTGCATCCATTTTTTGTTGACAACATGTCTCGAGATTGAAACAAGCAAATTGAACCAAACAAATGGCATTTGAAAGCTAGGACTTTTCCCTTGACGGTGATTTAAGCATAATGTCACCAGAGTATTTTCTAATTGCCGAAGAGGGCACTTTTCACTTGCACAATTTTTGGAGACATGCTGCAGCAGCTCGTCTCAAAAATTGTTCAAGTGAAAAGCGCCCTCTTTGACAGAAAATATTGCTGTGCCACCTGTTTATGTCAACATCAACGGCAAAGTCTTAGCTTTCAAATGCTGTTTGTCCTGCTTAATTTGCTTGTTTTGATCTCGAGATATCTTGTAAACAACAAAACTGTGGAATCACAACTGTGTCACTCTTACGGGAAGAGGGCCTGATGCTATATTGACTGTAGTAAAAGTGGCACAGTTGTGATTTTACCTTTTCGTTGTTAACTGAACATATCTCAGGATTAAAACAAGCAAACTTAACAGAACAAACGGCATTTGAAAGCCAAGACTATGCCCTTGATGGTGATGCAAGTATGACGTCACAAAATGTTTCCTCATTACCTAAGAGGGCGCTGTTGACTTGCACAATTATTTTTTAGACACACTGTATAATGGGCCAGTTGTGGCATAACGAGTTAATATAGATAGAGTTCGAAAAGTAATTTAAAACAAATCCAGTTATGATTTTAAACGTATACAGGCAAAATTGATAATGTACTCTTTCAGCGATAGATTGAAGAGTTAAGTTTTGGAGTATAATAATCAACATTTAATATAATTTGAGCAAATCTATTTTGTAGCTATTTTGTAGCAAATCTATTTTGTAGCTTCTTCGGGTAACAAATATTGTGCACTTTTTTTTGCCTGATATAACCAAGCCACAATCAATATATTGGAGTATCAAACCATCGCAAAGCATAACTAGTACGTTTTGGGGTAAGTACATGTCATGTTTAATTTGACGAATGTAACCAATAGCTCCAGCAATTTTACCACAAAATGTATTTCAACATAATGTTGGTAATTTGGCCCTTCACCGACGATAATTCATGTATTTCAACATGTTTGTCAAATGTTAGAAGATTGTCAAGTGTAATACCCAAATACATGTACTTGTATTGATAAACTTGTTGAAAAATAAAATCTTCGAAACGTACAATGATTTGTTTCCCAATGTATTTTCTTACGAGTTCCAAACAACATCACCTTACATTTATTTAAATTTAGTAGCAAGTCATTGTCCTTTACCCATTTCATTATTTTATTCAACTCGTATTGTAAAAATATCTGAGCAGAAGCATTATCACCAGATGGTTTAATTTAGTTTTGTATTCAAATTCAAATTCATTTTATTCACATCCATTAAAAAATAGTACAATTCACAGTAAAAACAATTATAACATGAAATACAAATAAATACACGACATATAATAACACACACACACACACATATAAAATGTAGTGGATGTGGGGGTCGGTAAAGGCCGATTGACCTATCGGAGCTGAACCCCTTATATCTAAATTTTAAAATACGTTAAATATTACAAAACAAACAAACAAAAAGCGAACAAAAACAGTACTTGCAGGCAACAGTGACAATATACAATACAAATCATGATGTAAATTTCGCAATATATGTACATGTACGTGTTTTGTATGAAGACAAAGATGGACACTCTTTTATTTCACTGGGCAAGTCATTCCATATGACC
>JZLH01S0081809.1:68680-89153 GCA_001188425.1 Eucidaris tribuloides | reverse complement strand
CAAAGCTTTTGTCTATTTAAGTTATTGTTAGCAAGAAGATAAAACTTGTTTAGGGGTCAATTTCTGCACAATGTTTAGGGGCCAAAATGTGTAAATGAAGCCCGCGAAAACTTGTTTAGGGGGTATTTGCACACACAGAAAACTTTTAGGGGTGGTGTCTGGAAATAATTTGAGTCACGCATGTCTGTATACAGCTTATATTTGACTGCCCCCCCCCCCCCCCCCCCCCCCCCCCCCCCCCCCCCCCCCCCCCCCCCCCCCCCGGTAATGGTCTAAATCATTCGTTTCCCAACTGAAGGAAAGATTATGGGAAAAGGACTGGAAAAGATGAACACAGATTCCTGTTTTTCAGAGTAACACAGCTGGCCCAGTAGCCCCAAAAGTTGACTCACATTTCAGCATAAAAGAAAATTATTTAGTGTATTTGAAATAAAGCTGAATTTTGAATAACAAACATGAATTCAGCCATTCTGGACAGAAGATTTAACACCCAGAGATGGAATAGTGGGCAAAATAATATGAAAGTGAAAATACTCAATTCATTGAGATTTGAGAACCATCTGTTTCATATGGCACAAATCTATTTATAATTAGAAAAAAATAGAATTTTATTTCTGGAATGCAATGTGTAACAGGCAGGTGGGTGACAAAATTTAATCTTTTGGTTGAAAATTTGAGATTCAATACAAATTACTACAATGACAAAATCAGTTACCATATCTACAAATCTGAGCAAAGTAAATATTGTATACAAAAACAAACACAGCTCAAAACTGGTAGCCTGTCACATTTCAATGTCTGTTATATCCAAAGAAAGGAGTAAATGGCACAAGCAGCATATTTCATGCGTACACCTTTGATTTTTCACAAAGCACAAAGAGTCATGCTCTAACTATCTCTAGGCTTTGACCTTCAGGCTAAATGATGAGCTGTGGTCACTGTCAGTTATCAGTCATCTGACCTTCTTCTTCCTAATTATTCCTGGATGGATGGATGGATGGATGGATGATTGCACGACTGAGTCAATCAACAAACAAATAAACAAATATTGGTTCGTTTGTGGCTTTCTAACTTAACAAAAGCGTAATTTCAAAGACATTGTTGGTGGACAAACAAGAATTATTGGGCAAACAGTCTTTCCACATGTGATTATAAAAATGGTTCATTATTTATCTCTCAAAAACTATAGGACATATATCCAAAATATTTAATTAATTAATATTTATTAATGATAAGAGGGATTATGAAAGGGTTGCCATGGGGCCTGGTTTGCAATAAATATGGGTTTTGAAGTAAAGGTGCAGAGATCTGGCGGCAAGTGTGTAAAGGGATAGAGTAAGGGGTGAAGGAGGTTAAGGGATCTTCTTTTTAAAGTGATAGGCTAACATTGTGGAGCTTCAATTTAAAAAATTTTCAAACTTTGATATCTGAGCTACATAGTAGTGTTCAAATGGACAAATAAACACCCTAGAATACAAAAGTTTGGAAAGTTACACTGCCAATGGTAAGTTATAGGCCTACATGAATAAACAATAAAACTCGGGGCGAGTTTTATTAACCTAGGTGTACACACAGTAAGTCTATGGGAGGAAATGGGCGAGTGAATCTGGTCAACTTACGATTTTCACTTTTTTAAAGCACTAAATAATCATTTTGAAATACAATTTTTTCAGGGCTTCATTTTTAGACCTCATCAAAGACACTGGTAGCATGGGGAATCATGCGGCTCAGATTTTTTTAACTGTGGTAAATGTTAGCCAATACCTTTAATACAAAAATTTATTTAATCATGATTTAATCAACAATTTAAAATTAGTTCTTAAGTTTGCAAAATAAAATCTTTAATATTTTTCTTTAATTTTTCTGACATTGTTTTGTCACAAACTATTTCTTTGATTAAAAAGAAAAATTATCAATGATTTACTGAATAAAAGTATTTGATTTAAATCATGATTTGAATCAAAGATTTAATTCAACTAATGTAAATCTGCCAACCCCAAGAAGGTGCCTCTCCAAAATAACCATGGTCTGTGGTCAAATCAGCCAACTGTGGTCAACACAGTCAGAATTGTTTGAGGAATGGAAATAGAGCACGTAGTCACGGTGATGTGACGAGTGCGCACCTGCCGATATTAGTCCAACAGAAATGAACTAGACCGTCAATCACAGAGGAATGCAGAAATTGACCTTCATGGTGTCATTTAAACAAGCCCTTTCATTACCACACTCATAAGATTAGATGTAAAGTCTGTGGGACTTTGATACACTGGTTATTGGAGGGTTAAAAACCCTCCATGATTTTCACCTTTTCAGGGGTGGAGATTTCATGTGACGAGTGGGGGGGGGGGGATGAAAACCGGGAAGGCAAAAAAAAAATCCTTGCGCAGAGGTAAAAACTGCCTTCAGATACATATTATCTTTAAAAAGGGGAAAGTGTGACTTTAAAATCCCCCAGACATTGATAAAGTTTAATAATCTATTTTCAATCATATTTATCTTTTGAATAGTTTCACAGATAACAAAAAAATATATTAAATGGTAACAAAATAGAAAAAAATTATATTTATTTTTTCAAATTTAAGGGGCATGCCCCCCCACCCCCCCCCCCCCCCCCCTCCCCCCCCCCCCCCCCCGTCATCACCGCCTATATGCACTTTTAAAAAGCATGTAATGATCATTTTGAACTGAAATTTTTTCAGGGCCTCATTTTTAGACCTTATAAATTAATGAAGGTTTTCCTTTTCCTGGCGCCAGGGTTCTGAGCATTTCATGGACCCAAAATTCCCTGCTTTGTCCTGATATAATGGAAGTTGAAAGACACAGGCTAATACTGGCAAGATATGAATGAATAAACAATTAATACTCGGGCCGAGTACAAAATCCACACACGGTAAGTGTACATAGTAGTGTTCAAAATGGACAAATAAACACCTTAGAATACAAAAGTTTGGAAAGTTACACTGCCAATGGCAAGTTATACATGAATAAACTAATAAAACTCGGGGCGAGTTTTATTAACCTAAGGTGTACACACAGTAAGTCTATGGGAGGAAATGGGCAAGTGAATCTGGTCAACTTACAATTTTCACTTCTTTAAAGCACTAAATAATCATTTTGAAATACAATTTTTTCAGGGCTTCATTTTTAGACCTTATAAAAGACACTAGTAGCATGGGGAATCATGGAGCTCAGATATTTTTTAACTGGAAACAATGTCATACAATGCCTTTAAAATTCAGTGATCATCATTTTGACCAATTTCTTGCTTCGCCCTTTTTTTTTCTTGCCTCATGGTCATGCCACATGGCATCTACATGCAAGAGGCGAGAAAGACGGACCAATGGACACAGAAAAATCCTGATTTTTCCTGATTTCAGGGGCTTTTCTCAAATCCCCTGACTTTCCCCTGACTGGAGCGACGGGAATTTATCTTACCACTGAGTTGGCTGGGAAACCTGTCCACAGTCTACAATTATCGAGCAATGCACAAACTGCATTGAAACTCACTCTGGTGACTGATCCATTGGAAACAAAGAAGAAACTAGAGCACTCGGCGGGGGGACCCTTCGAGCACATGTATCCCCCAAACCCGTCCCTTCACCCCCCCCCCCCCATTTGGATAAGTTAGAAATATGACATGGCATCCTATAAAAGTCGGAACAATGAGGGCACTGTCACTGAAAACTATTGTTACGCAGAATGACACCCCCTCCCCCCCCCAAATATACCTCCAAAGCAAGTTTGAATAAAATCGGACAAGAAATGTGGCTGATAGAGCACATACAAGTAATGTGACATGGCACCCAAGTCGGAACACTGAGGGCGTCGTCACTGAACACTAATGTGGCCTACATGTAGAATGACGGCCCATACACCTATACAGCAAGTTTGAATAAAATCCTATGAGTAGCAACAAAGAAATTAAAAAATAAGCATTTTTGCAAATTTAGACCTATTAGGTTGACCTTTGACCCTGTAAAAGGCGGAACATTGGGGGCAACATCACCAAAAGTTATAGGTTTCTAGAGTTGACTATGATACGCTTACACACCAAATTTGAAAAAAATCTGTTAAGAAATGCGGCCAGTATCGTGCACACAAGCAGACCCTGAAAAATGTACCTTTTTGTGTACAAAGACGGACCAAGCGAGGGCGCCACCATAAAAAAAACAATAGGCGTCTTTGCTTTACCATAATACACCTTCATACCAAATTTGAAGATGATCCAAGAAGAACTGCAGCCAGTAGAGCGCTCACAAGAAAATCTCTGCAGCGGACGCGGCGCGACGAGGCCAAATCCATAATGTCCCCAGAACTTCGTTCGGGGGATACAATTAGTTTGTCTTTGACAACTTAACTAATTCTACTGTGACATATGGCATGAAAAGGGTTATAAAATAAAAACAAAAATACAAATTCAAAACCGACAAACAATTGACCTCACTTCTCCCTAAACCCACAAGATGCATGGTTTCAACCTCAAGGTAATTTGCAGATTATTAATTGGTTAAATAATTATAAAACTGGTCTGGTGGTAACAAAATAAGCCAATTTTCAACCCAAAATTTAATTAATATTTATACATAATTACTTGACCAACTAACCATGAACACACATTTTAAAAATATGAGTAAGCACTATGTAATACTACAAAATTAATGAATTATGGGCCTACAGGTATTAAACAGACATTACATGCATCAATTGCTACTTATAGGACTAAGCAAGCAGTATATCTTTATTGTGATACTAAGGATGTTTAGATTTTCCAGATAGCTTGTTAAACAATACAAGCTAAATAAATATATCTTTGAATTGTATAGACAACTTACCTACTGAAAATGGTCACAAAGAGATAAAAGAAAGAGATAAACAATAATCGTAAATAATGACATCTGTCGAAGCCCCTTTGATGTCCCACTGCACGATTAAGTTGCCGCATCTGTCAGCTAATCTGGGATTGGTTATCACACAGCATTACATGTGCTATCTCAGCATGCAGCATTCTCTTACTTTACTACTGGACGTTGGAAATTGACAAAACATGTTTTCTACAAAAGATAGGGACTATTATTTAGTTCATCCATTTCATCCGAAAAAGACAGATGTATGTCTAATTATTAAAGCCATAATAAGTCCACGTGCCAAACAGAAAAGAAACCAAAACAAAAAAGATGTAACAATGGCTTTCGTGAAAGCAGGATGTTGGCGGGTGTATGGGTATTTGGATCACGGAGACGTGACACGCACCATCAGTAGACCAGATTCCGATTCTAGACTGATAAATTCAGATCGGGCCGGGATCAGAATGGGCTCTTGAACTGAAGTATAGGCCATGGAGTGGTGGTAACCCAATTCTGTCCCCCTTTTCTTCTTTTTATTTAGATTAATACTTTTGTTGTTGTAAGCTATTACCTTACAGGCTTCATTGGCGGCCGCCCAAAAATCTCCGCTGCACCTGGCGCGATATGCATATTGACATACCAACGCTGACTTCCATGCCGATATATTTGATATGGAACCACTTTGTATGAGGTCACTGGCTCGTGCCCCTATTGTCGGTATCGCGTGCCAGGTTGGGTTTAAGTCCCTCCTTCGTACCCCACCCCCACTGTTTTTATACCCTGTCTGAGGCTGAAGGAGAGAGACGGAGAGAGACAGAGGGGGAGAGGAACAGGTACCCGCTATTCAATTCAAATTTTGTGTAAACTTTGTATTTTATTGACAAAGTTTGCCAATTAGAGTGTCACCATTCAGTAACGGCCATGTGCGGGGCAACAATAATAATACCGGAGGAAAAAGAGAGAACAAAAAGAAAAAGAAGTACTGGTAGAAGAAAAAATAATTGCTAGACTTTTGAGTAAAAAAAAAGTTTGGTACAGGAAATTGAAATACCACCAGTCTCCCCCGAAATCTTGTGAACTTTGGTGGCCTTCCCTTTATGTGCCTGGATTTTTTTTTCTTCCTGGCAGAGATTTCTGGCAACATTGTGATGCCTTTTTATGACAAAGGAGTTGTAGAAGTGAAATAGTCAGCAAAAATTCTTGAGCAGGATATCCCCAAATTTCTGGTCTTCAGATGTTAGATTCATTTTATCAGTCTGGGCTCAACTGTGCACCTTTTAGCTGACTGAATATCAGAGATAAAGTAAACTTTGAAATGAGATATATGCGAGTTCCCTCAATTGTACATGTATGTTCGTCCTTGTACATTTAAATTATTTACAGAGATGTAAACATGAAACCATGGGTATATATTTATATGTTTAACCAATAGTCAATAGATGTAAAGTTATATATTCCGATGTATCAAAACAGGCCATAAAATCACATAGAATGCACTTCATAAACAGAACTGGAAATTTTATTCATGAAATTTAGGCCTACACTTGTGCCAAGTGTATCTGCACTCACATAAACTTAGTAGAATGATAGAATCCGATGAGGACATAACAAAAGCACATATGAAATATTAATCATTTGTATATATGACATGGCTAGATATCACAATGACAAACACAACAGGAAGGAAAAAGTAACTCCTTGACAATTTGAGTAGGGACGAGAATCAGAAACAAAGAAACTTTTGCCCAAGTTATAATAATAATGATAGGAAAAAAAATGTGATAAGAAAGTATGGAGAAACAGAAATGGAGGCCTGCCAGAGAAAACATGAAAAAACAACAACAAAATATCTTCATCATGGGCAGACCGACGCCTGGCCAAATTATGCCAGTTTTGTAAGGACCCACTCATGTGCAAACAAGAGCACAGAAGGGCTATGGGGGGCGGGCGGCAAGGAGATAAAAAGGAAACTTTGGCACACGCCAAAAGACAGATAATGGACAACCAGCCACGTGGCTCCACATGCCCGCCTTGGCACGTAACTTTGTGAGGGCATAAAGTTCAGGAATACAAGTGTGTGTGTGTCTCTCTGTCTTTTGTTGCTTCCCCACCCCCACAAAAAGAAGAGAAAAAAATTTAAGAAGTTAAAGGAAAATAGACAAAATTTGTTTGCCATCATTATCAGTACATGTATCTTGTGAAATCTGTTGAATGGTTGTTTATAAAGTAATGATCAAAGTCTGACTTTGGATCTGCATTACCTGTTAATTTCATCTGTAAATTAACCCTTTTTTGGGGAGGGGTATAAGATGTACATGTATAAGAAGTTGATTGAATTGAAATATATGATAAAGTGAGAACTATTAGCGCAGACATGTGAGGCTCAAATCTCATGTGAGATTTTATCAGTTGATGATATTCTATTCAGGCCCCGTTTTTTCTTTAAAAAAAATCAAAAGTGAGCAAAAGCATATAAATTTACCTTTGTACATATACTTTGGAAGACATTATAGAGGTTTTTTTTTTATATTATACTTTCAACTTCCTCTTAATTTCATGGGTCCCTCGCCTCTGGTCAATCTCTGAACTTCATCCCCTAGTGAGTGGGGGTCAACTAGCTCAATTTGAAGTCTTTTCAATTGATTTACACTTTTTTTTGTGGCCACATCAATACCCCTCTACTACCAACAAAACAAATTACCCCAAACCTTGTGAATTCAGGCCTATATAGCCTCGTGGCCCTCTACTATTGTCTAACAATATTCGATTCCATACTCTTTTGATAATAAAATGGATAGGGTAAAAAAAAAACGGATGAATGAAAACGCAATACATTCTCATCAAAATTGGTCATTGAATTTCCTTTTCTTCCGAACTTTTTTCGAGCTGCTTCACACTTCTGGAATGCAATGCCATTGCAAGTCAGGGTGCTCCAGCCTTTACTTAGATTACTGTGACAATAGAGCCATACTCCCGTCCGCCCCACCCCCCTATTACCACCTGCCCTTATACACCCACCACCTGCTGGACCTTTGACCCTTCTTTGTTTTTTTTTTCCACCCCGTTTGAGGCCACAGTCATGAGCTAGCGCGGGACGGACATTTACCCCACCAGCTAATGACTGTGCTCGTTTCCACAGTTCGTCACCATGAAGAAAAAAAAATAAGGGGCGTGTGAAAGAATTTGTCGAGGGGCGCGGCGAAGAAATTAAGCCACGCGCGCTTCAACTCTCGCACAGAGGCTCCCCCTGGAGCTGAGTGCAAGATTGCCCGACAGTCCCTGTTTTCTGATTCAAAAGACAGAAAAAAAAGACTGTATGACTACTGTAAATGAAGCAATAAAAAGACTCCAATATAATAACAAAATCAAGAGGATATAAAAGACCTGCAGCGTGCCAGACTCCGGAGTACAGAACTTGATAAGAGGTGCAGACAATGGACTTTTGCGGACTTGTATGGGCTTTTACGACCCGCTGGCACGTGTCGGGTTCTTGAACGGGTGATTAGCACATTCCTTTATAGTATGCTGAACTTTTTCAATACACTTGAAAAAAAAACGATGAAAACCTTGATGAGATGCTGTTGCGATAATTCGTCTGGGAGGGTGGGGTGGGGTGCGGGAGGTGGAGTTTGCTGCTAAGAGGACAGAAAGCCAGGTGCATGGGGCACCGAGCAGAGTGGATTTCGGAGGTTCTCGTTTCGCCCGAAAAAAATTGAGCAGTTACCATGTGGTTTGAGATTGAATTCCTGTGGACTCGATCATTTTCTCCACGCATGTACAGCAATTTGAAACTGATATGCCAATATACATGTAAATCTGATGGAATCATGTGAAAATCAAAACTTCATTTCATCACTCTGTGTCAGTTAATTACAAGGGCAATGATAAATATATACATGTATATGAATAAATGCATAGGCCTACATACATACATGTACATAAATAAATAAAGAACTAAATAACTTTATAACTAAGTAAATAAATGAATGAATAAATAAATGAGTAAATAAACAAATGAGTAAATAAATACATGAGTAACTAACTCAATAAGAAAATGAATGAATAAATAAACACATAAATAAATAAATAAATAAATGAATAAATGAGAAAATAATTAAGTGAATAAGGAAATGAATAAATCAATAAATGAATAAATAAATATATCAAATAAATAAATAAATAAATAGGAACCGAGTCAATAAATACCTAAACAGCTACGTGCATTCGATAAGAGAGAAAAAACAGTGAAAATTTTGGCAAATTTGGATAAACTATATACGTGTAACTATGATACATTTCCCCGTTTTTGTGCAAATCACAATATATGAAAAAAGTTAATGGTGAGTTGATTTGCTGTTTTAACAAAAAACAGCCTGTGCACCGGTGTACTGCGACATAATTCTTGAATACTGTCCCATATAAATTATTTTTTGGTAGAAAAATGGAAAGTGCAGGAAAGTTTTGAGTAATGGTATGAAGAATCCAACACGGTGTTATTACTAGCTGTGACATACTAGAATATCGACGTTCCATTACGGGTACAAAACAGTGAACAAAGCCATGATAGGGGTGTGTAGGTTAACAATTCTCCCTATCGCATATAGCCGATATCAAGCGATATCATCTCCCGATACCGATATCTGATTGATCGCTCTTGGGATGTATACTTCCGGTTTGGGTAAATCGTACAGTCAAACACACATAACACGTGATTTGAATCTCGTCAAATTCATAATATTAATACCTCGAACCCAAGTAAACATGGATTGACCTGATGAACAATTTTGAAGAATGTCTGTGTGGCGATTAAAGGACTTTCTTCGTGAAAGAAATGTTCCTACGACCGGTGAAAGAAGGAATGATCTCGAAACTCTCGCCAGGAAAGCCACGAATGTTTACCCCATGAGAGAGGAATGCTACCATGCGCACGCCAATTTGGAACGTAAACGCTGGTGTGTGAGGACGGCCGATGGATCCGTTCATGACCTAAATAAATAAATATTTTATGGACGAAGGACTTGAAAAAAATATTATTCGTAAGATTATAGGAAAGATTTTGACACGATCCACAAGTACTTTAATAGCATTTGAAGTGTATCGCGCTTGCGTAAACCGGAAGTTTATTTCCCGATAATAAAGGGTAAAAAAATTAGAGCGCCACATGTGTTCAGATTAGGAGAGCTATATGCGATAGGGACAATTGAAGCAAGTAAAGTGTTAACCATGTGAATTGGCAAAAGGTTGTAGAAAAGAGGTTAATTGATAAAAGGATCTGATGGTCAAGGTACAAATCAATTAATCAAGTAGTTGTATCAGGTCATGAGCCTGTAAATATCAACTATTTAAAGAACTCATTTCATTCCATTATCTCATGTTGATTAGCTAGTCAATTCACAGACTAGTAACCAGGGCTGCCACTCAAAATTTTAATTTTCCCCTATGCCGCATGTGTATTTTCCCCTATGGACACTACTTTTCCCCTACGCCCCATTAGGCCAATTTTTCCCTTACAAGTTACAGAGCTATGTTTTCTCCTACAAAAATCCACTTTTCTCTACGAAGGTACATTTTTCTCTACAAAATAATCTTAGTAAATACAAGAGATTTATCTTAATTGAGAAAGTTAACATTGTAATCACCTCGATACTGCGACATGCGCACATTACGGTTTTCGTAATTATACGATATGGTGACCAACTTCGACAATGGATTTACCCAAATAATGTCTAAACTAGACGAATATATATGGGAGTTCGTTGAAAATCTTTGAGGATTTAAGAATATTTTTTGAAAATTGTCAAAATTCCCTGAAAATCATCAAAAATCCTTACTTTCCCCTACGGAAGGTCATTTTCCCCGTAGGGATTCCCTACTCCCTACGGTTGGCTAAAATTCCCTATGGTAGGGATTTTCCCCTACGATTGGCACCCTTGCTAGTAACTATCAGTTACAAATCAACGGATCAAGTGCAGCATAGTTCAACCTGATCTTCATCTTGTATATTGATGGCCAAGGACAATATAAGGATTATCAAAAGAATACAGATAATTTGTAGCAGATAAATCCCAATTTAATCCATGTATTGGTGGTAAGAGATTATGAAAAGGATTATCACTAGAATACTAATCAAGAGTATAATAGATAACTGTGACACCTGGGAGAACAGGGAGAAGAGATCTCTTTGTAAGATTTTGGTTGAAACAGATCCCTTCCACAATCCCTTAATCTGGGGATAAAGGGATTACTTTACAGTAAGGGAGAGGCATGAACTTGTTAATTGAGTTTTAACTACAAATAAAGGATGTTGATGGCTTCACTAACTGATGTCATGCAACATCAGATCTGAAAGGCTTAGTCTTCAGATGGTTGACAAAAAATACTGCTGACCAAATTTCTAGAGATTTAATTGTCTTTTGTACTTTCTTCTTCTTTTTCTTCTTTTTCAATAAGGTGTTGCTCATGAGGTAGAAAATAATTATTTCAAAGAGGAGCAACAAAGGAATGACAGCAATTCAACTCACAATAATTAAAGTAAACTTGCATGAATGTGCAACATTTGGGAGAACAGGGGGAAAGGGGTTATTATCTGTTTTGGGTGAAAGCAGATTACCATTCATAATCCTTTAATCTGGGGATAAAGAGATTACTCAACACTAAGGTACAGGCATGAACTTGATAATTGAGTTTTAACTCTGAACAAAACAAGTTGATGGCTTCACTTACTGGTGTCATGCAACATCAGATCTTAAAGGCTTAGATAATCTTCATGGTTTAAAAGCAATAAGTCAAAACATGAGTCAACCAAGCTCCTTAAAGGAAGATGTAGCCGGCAAATGAGATTGTGGTTTTGTTTTGCTTTTGTATTTTTTTAGTTGCGTTAGTGGTTACCTTATAGTAGGACCAGCTTAAGGTAAAAACAAATCAATAACCCTTCCATCGTAATTAAACTTGCTATAGGTATGTATGAGAGGAAGGCATCACTCAATTATCTGCATCAATTAACCTGTTCGCTGCGGGAACCGAACGTGCCCTGTGTTAAAGTGATAGGCTAACATTGTGGAGCTTCAATTTAAAAAATTGTCAAAACTTTGATATCTGAGCTACAGAGTAGTGTTCAAATGGACAAATAGACACCCTAGAATACAAAAGTTTGGAAAGTTACACTGCCAATGGCAGGTTATACATGAATAAACAATAAAACTCGGGGCGAGTTTTATTAACCTAGGTGTACACACAGTAAGACTATGGGAGGAAATGGGCAAGTGAATCTGGTCAACTTACGATTTTCACTCTTTTAAAGCACTAAATAATCATTTTGAAATACAATTTTTTCAGGGCTTCATTTTTAGACCTCACCAAAGACACTGGTAGCATGGGGAATCATGCGGCACAGATTTTTTTTAACTGTGGTAAATGTTAGCCAATACCTTTAACTCTATGGGATTTTCAGAATCTCGGAGGCAATGGGTTAACACTGCAATAATCTTCATGGATTAGATGGATGGATGGATGTATAGATGACTTGTTTGACAATTTGGTTTCGGACCAAATTGGAGTAGCATAATGGAAAGTTTATGTTGCAAGATCAATACCTGACTTTAGATACCAATTTTTCTCTCCCACACACTCTCTTTCTTTCTTTCTTTTTCTGTGAGAGAGTAGTCTTACATAGAAAAAAATGTGGTTTAATTGGTCATAGTATCAAACACAAATTAATTCAATTGGCAAGAGCTGGAGAGAGAAGGCATGAGGGATTGAGGGAGTGAGGAGGAGGAGTAGGAAGAAGAGTAGGGGGAAGAGGATGAGCAGGAAAAAAAGGAGGAGGAAACGGAGGAAGAGAAGGGGAGGTGGAGGAAGAGGAGGTGGAGGGGAGGGAGGAAGGAGAGAGGAGGAGGAGAAGAGGTGGTGGCTTGTGTCGGAGGAGGTGGAGAGGAGAGGAGGAGGTGGAGGAGGAGTGTGGAAGGAGGAGGGGAGAGGAGGGGGAGCGAGGAGAAGTGGTGTGGTGGGGAGGTGCAGAGAGGAGGAGGGAAGGGAAGGAGGAGGCTGAGAGGAGAGGGGAGGAGGAGGAAGAAGAGAAGAAGTAAGAAAAGAAGAAAGAAGAAGAAAAGAGAGAAGAGAAGAAGAAGAAGAAGAAGAAGAAGAAAGAAGAAGAAGAAGAAAGAAGAAGAAGGTAAGAAGAGAAGTAAGAAGAGAAAAGAGAGAAGAGAAAGGAAAAAGCAAGAGTCGTTGATAAGAGTATATATTTAATGCATTGAAGTCACCATGACAAGCTGAGCCGAATTACTAAAACAGGAAACATGGGGTTCATCATCAGAATAATCAGTGGATAGTCAAATATTTTCCATCCCCTTGTTTGTTGATTTCACCTGTTTGTATTTATTTATTGTTTATGTTTACGACAGCGTGAAGAGGCACGTGCCGATTTACGAATCCGCCAAAACAGCAGCTGCCGTCAACGTGACCAACAATGGAAAAGGTTGCAATTTACAGATGACCAGCAGAGCATTAATTGCATAATTACAATGCTTTGGAATTATCTATTCTCCTTTGAATTTGAGGCTGGCACCAGTACATGTATATTACCGACTAAAGGAATGCATCCAGGGTGTACATTTCTTTGTACATATCTTTGTACATTTCATTGTACCTTTCATGCTCTCGCTAACAGGCTGGGCACGTGGAAGGCAGTTTGCGACATAAATCAAAATCTTTTACCGACTAATACCCCATTCGAGTGCCCCTCCCGAAAACCGTCAAAAATGTTGCAAAGATGATGATACCAAATTATCAACAATAATTCAATGAAAGAATGTCACCGATTGTGAGGAATCTTATCGCTCATTAGTGCAATTCTTTTGAAGATAAAACCACAAATAAAAAAATAAGTACACACTCCACTCTGTAAGACCAGATGATAAAGGGAGTGTTACAGCTGCCACATATAAATAACAATGACAATAACTGAGCAAACATGTGGAAGACAATAATATCTCTACACTGACAATAAATAAAGCAGCTGAAGGATTTCCTAACTACTGTGTAGGAATTCATCCAGGGTTGAAACTTCATTGTGGCCCGCCAGATCAGGGGCACAGGAGGGGGACGAAAATAAAAGAAAAGTACGCAGGTGAAGAAGAGGGACAATAACTTCTTTAGAAAAACATAAACTCCTTTATCATCATTGGGCATCAGGTCTTTAAAACTCTTTAAATACTCATCTGATCTTTGATTCGTGTCATTCTATTGTTAAAAAGAAAGAAAGAGGACAGGCACGCGTCAGAGGACTTGAAAGAAAAGAAAGATTTACGTATAGGAGGATCAGAAACTCTTCAGATCTCAGTAGGACACATTTATCAAAAGATGACCCAAACCCCTCTTAAACTGAATACCGTCATCTATGCTAATTAGCTTAGCATCCCACTGTTCTGCATCAAAGCCAGGCCCTGGATGAATTCCTCTAGTGAAGAGGGTAAAAGCAGCACGTGTCGTGGCACCATCTCTTTTCTTAGAATTTCTTTCGTTGCAAGGATTGCATGACTGAGGTAGTTTGGGGAGGGGCCAGAATTTTGTGACTTGATAACAAAGAAATCAAAAACTGTACCTGATCTGCTGTCTAATTACTGCATCTTCAATGTTTTTGTTCAAATCAAAAGCTATACATCATTAGTTTGGATATGGTCAAAGTTTCATAAGAGGGTAAGTTATTTAACCCAAATATCATATATGTGGCAAAGTTCTTGAATGATACATGTATGAAATTGCAAATTTGAATAATCAAAGATATTTGATCACTTTTCCTCTTTTGAACTCACCCTGCAAATATTGGCCAGGAATTAAGACAGGAACACAGATTTTATGAACTAAAAGTTGTATATGCAGAAGCATAGAGTAATAAATGGATGATAAATGAATGTGCAGTTGCAGAACATGTTTGAAGGAATAAGTCTACTTATTACATTTAAAGTGATAGGCTAACATTGTGGAGCTTCAATTTAAAAAATTGTCAAATTTTGATATATGAACTACATAGTAGTGTTCATATGGACAAATAAACACCCTAGAATAAAAAAGTTTGGAAAGTTACACTGCCAACGGCAAGTTATGCATGAATAAACAATCAAAACTCAGGGCGAGTTTAAATAGCCTGTACACACAGTAAGTCTATGGGAGAAAATGGGCAGGTGAATCCGATCAACTTACGATTTTCACTTATTTAATTTGAATTGGAATTTGAATTTTTATTGTCCTCATTAGGAAATTTTAAGTTTTCACATGTTGACATGTTACAATACAAAATACACAAAATATAATATTACATACAATACACAAATGATAGTGCTAATGTTTACCGTAGAAAGAAATGAATGAAATAAGAATATATATTAGCAGACGACACCGTGGAAATTCTCAATTGGCATATATTTTGTATTGATGGATGGTATAAATGCGTGCGTGGCATGTGGCCGCAGTACGTGTGTGTACATTTGCCAAAACAGTTTGCATACAGCATTCACAAACACACGTTGCAGCAACACATTCACACAACACACACCACAAACAAACACACACAGGCGCGAGACACTGACTTTTGCACAGCACATACTTGACCACGCAGCTGACGCACAGATTCACAACACAGCAGACACAGACACAGACACACCAAACACAACACACAGACACAAACAGACACAGACACATCACCACAGCACAACCACAACACACACACACACACACACACACACACAACACAAAACAGCAGCCCTCAAAACTCGCGCGCACACACACGCGTAATGACACCACACACACAATCGCCAAGTATCGCGCAAAACATTAACACCCTGTATTAATTTTCATTTTTAAATTTGAGAGACACGATCTTCGAACTTATTGCATTGTAGACATGAAATCGTGTTTGGGAAGCAAACGAGTATCTGAACGGGATTTTTTAATGTTCGGGGTGCACGCAAGCGTATGCCTGAATCGGTTTTTAATTTGAATATTGCCATTGAGTGGGTGGTGGGGTCCTGCATTATCTGTTGATTTTGGTAAATGGATTCTCTCTTCATGCAGTTTTCAAGAGAGGGCCAAGTCCTACCGCGCCGACTTATCGTCTGACAAGTCTTTCTCGGCATTGTTCAAGCCTCTTTTTTGGTTAGCCCTTAGTTGCGTTTGGAAATAGCAATACTATATTATACATCATAATACCTCTGAATTGAGTGACTTGTAAGAAAAGGACATGTAGCGTGTTGTCGCAACTAGCGAAGCTTTTTCATGGTTCTGACAAAATAAATCTCTGATTTGCCTTCTTTTGGTAAGTTGGAAGCATTATTTGACCATTCAAGTGAATTATTTACAATAGTACGCTCAGGTTTTATATTCTTATGACTTGTTCTACCTGTTAAAGCACTTAAATGATCGTTTTAAACTGCAAATTTTTTCAGGGCTTTCATTTATTAGACCTTATCAAAGACAATGTAGGCATGGGGAATCATGTAGCTCATATTTTTTAACTGTTGTTAAATGTTAGCCAATACCTTAACACTGGAATTAATTTTAATCACTTAATTACCTTTACTTATTCGCGCAATTTAAAGAGTAACACACAGTACGCGGTTTGATGCTGAAAAATCTTTCAATCAAAATTTCACATTTCATTGGTTTCGCAGGTGAGAGTAATTACATTTGGCATTATAATTGGGACTGAATTCAGCTTCATATGCAATAAAAAGCTGAGTGAATGGCAGTTTTGAGTACCCGACGGAGTAGGCTCCGTTGCTGCAGTGTGTATAGCAACAATTAACATAGTCCCACATATGGATTTCTGTGTTAGTACTTTGTCAGCAGTGGGGATTTATGTAACAGATATGCCAAAACGAAGTGTTCTGTTGTTTTCAACTACTCTCTCCTGTACTTTAGTGACATTTTCAGAATACCATCTGTTCACAGAAGGTTTGAAAGCGGTTGATGTAAAAATGTTGTGTTCTGCAAGTAATCAACCAGTACTGTGTATTCTCTTTAAACACAACAAAAAAAGTACCCCGTTTTTCAAAATACCATAACTTTTTCAAGAGTAAAATAATTTGGCAAAGGTGTTCTTGCACTAATTGACTAACTTCTGTGTTAAAATATGATTGATCCGTGAAGTCATGCATGAGTGAGCACTTATTAAAGGCCAAAATGTCACTTTTCAAAAGTCACAAGGGTCTTTTTGAGGGATTTGTGACCCAGGATTTTGACAAATTCTGTTTCTGTTGAATGATTAAGTGCTGTTTACGTTAATCATCTATCATTTGACCCCCTTAGACCACTTTTGGCACTTTGTGCATATTTTATGCTTCAGTGAGCTCAATTTAAAAATTTCCATCCTTTCTCAATTTTGAAATTGTAAAATCCATTAAGTTAATTGCAAAAATTGAAATCCAATATTTTTCAGCAAAATGTATCTTTACATGTTGTACGAACATAAAAGGTTGTAACGATGTCATGGTTGAGAGAGCACACTTTATAAATAAAGCAAAAAATTTCATTGTTTACCATTATTTTGGCATAAGAGATGACCCCTGTGACTTTTGAAAAGTGGCATTTTCACCTTTAATGCATGCTCACTCATGCATGACCTGACGGATCAATCACATTTTCACACAGAAGTTAGTCAATGAATGTAGAAACACTCTTGCCAAGTTATTTTGCACAACCTTGTTTTGTTAAAAAGTTATGGTATGTTGAAAAAAGGGGTAGTTATTTTTTTGTTGTGTTTATAAATTGTGTGGCATGTCACAGTGTCTGTTTATGTTTGTCTATGATCCATTTTTTCACCTTTGACAGAAAAGATGTAATATGAGTCCTCAATTTAGGACATACAATTCCAAAATCACGGTACACTGTTTAAGGTTTCTTCTGTGAAAATTTTATGTTCAAATATTTCCTCTGCATTGGTACAATTGTTATCAAAAATGGCTAAAACATTCAAATTTGTTGTGTAGCTTCTATCGGCTATATTTCTATCAAGATCATACTTTAATTCAATACTGGTAAATCAGTGCCTCTTTCTCCTCAAGTAAACAGATTCAAGACAAATATACACTCAAGTCCAGTGTTGTAGTCGAGTCACCACCTTCCGAGACCAAGACCGAGTCCGAGTCACTACCCTCCGAGGCTGAGGCCGAGTCCGAGTCCGAGTCACCAACTTACGAAATAATGCAATAGTTTAGGGCAAATTTTTTTACTCTGAAATCTTACAATCAATTAAACACAATCTTTCAACCAACCGGCCATTCATTCAAATCAACCAATTACTTAAATCTACAAATTTTGGAAAAATTAAAACAAAATAAAGCATAAGCTCTTGATTTTGAGGTATAAAACAATATTTGATGTAATTGTAAATGACTAAATGTCTTCAGAACATTCAGTTAATAAACGGGCATCGACTTTCACCGTGCCTGTCTTGTTGCAGTATAGAGCAGCGATATCATAGAGAAACAGTGACCTATATGAATAATTATGTCAAACTTACCAGCTGGGTGAAATAAAGTCATATCGATCAGAAGTGAATTTACTTAGCTTCAAATTATATTAGGATTTCCATAATTCTTTTTGACATATTAGTTAAAAATACTTCAAAATCCATGTCCAAACAAATCAAACAGGGTTTATTCTTAGGTTCACCAGATTATATAAAATATCGTGGCCTCGACTCGGCCTCGACCCAAATCACCGAGGCCGAGGCCGAGTCCGAGTCACGGGATTACGAAGCCGAGGACTGGCAAAGTCGGCTTCGAGGCCGACCTCGAGGCCAAGGCCAGCCTCGAGTCCTCCATCCCTGCTCAAGTCAGTGTATTCATCGGTATTTTTGAACTCATTTGGTTCTTGAGGTATGTTTTGACTTCTCCCAATTATGTCACTGCCTTTTATTACTCTACAAGCAAGTTTTGGATTCATGCATTACACAAACAGTCACATGACTTGCGAGATAACGGTGATGTCGATAAAAATTGCCGCAAATAGGCAGAAGAATTGATTGTTGTAGCAACGGTTACTGAAGCCACATTCAGACAGAAAAGGGTGTAGCTGCAGCGGCTCTGAGCGGTCTTGAAACCCTCTGATGACCCCCTTCAGATAGCACAGAATTCGCGTAGCAGCTACGCCTTTTCGCCGTCTTAAACCATCCACACAGCAACCAAAAAGGTGGAGTGACTACTCACCTTGCGAGACCGGAACAGGAACTGTATATTTGTACGCGCGATTGTCTTTTGTTTTTCTGCGCAGATGTTAGTAAACTTTGCATGCATCACTGCGCAACGAGTAGCAGAGACGGCTTAACTCATTCAGACAGAAGGTGAAGCGTATCAGCTACTCCTTTTCGCCGGCTCTGAAACACCTCCGGAGGTGTTTCAGAGCGGGCTCAGAGCGGGCGAACTTAATACTCCTTTTCGCCGGCTTAAACCATTCAGACAGAAAGTGGAGGAGTAGCAGAGCTGGCTCAGAGCCGGCGAATTTTGGGCTGTCTGAAGGGGGTTCAAGATTTGAAATAAAACCATTTCAGCTGGGAAGCTGGATACAGTGTACATCAATGTTTGATGACACGCGAGGTATGGGAAGGGATTTTCCCTAATTGTCAATCCTTTGTTGGAATGAAAGCACATCAATACACTTGGCGAGGGAATCGGTGTCATTCGTGCAATGCCATTGACTTTGGACATTCAGTACGTCTTACCCCTTTCATGACCTATTGTATTATCTCTGAACAGGATACATGAATATTGAATAGCTACCCAATTCTGAATACCAGCTGGTAGATTATTTTCCTAATGTATTGAAATTGTTGATCACATCAACACAAATCAGCGACAACTACTATAGTTTGCCATGGGTCTCAGATTTAAAAATACATAAAAATTTTGTTCTAATATTTCATCTGGTACAGTATGGCTTTGTTTCTCAAAATGTATTTGTATTGAGATCCACAAAATAAATTAAAACTTTCATTATCAGGATTCTTGCTAAATTAATACAATTGATCCTAAATGATGCATGGCTAAGACGTATGGATCATTACAGACATAAATTGATGATTCTGGGTTCTTTTTTTAGACCTTTTCCCTGCCGCCCGAGCTTGGAACAATAAATAGAAACCACTTTTGGAAAATACGCAGCAGGTGCTGCCGGCAGACCTCCCCAGATACATTCCTGGACACAAAAATCAAAAAGGATAAGGCTACCTTGAAATGCCAAGAACTCAGAAAAGGATGATTCAACCACCTTTGTCTACATGCTATCCATCAATAAGATGTCTTAAGAAAGAGAGGCTTAGCTCCCTACCAGGTGAGGAGTCTTAATCCATGACTTCGCTCCCAGAATCAGCATCACCTTATTTCTTGAGTCTCGTCAGTGGTGGTATAATTTCTGAAGCCTTATCCATGCAGCTACAGCGTAATATGAAGTAATATACCAGATGAAAACATGACGCAAGAAGGGATATAGGCCTATGTTGTTGTTGTTTTGATTGTGATTTATTAAATGATATGATGCAGTATTTGGTACCCTGGGGTACCAACTAGGAATCCGCCATTTTGTTGAATTATTTATTTATTTTTTAGCACTGTACCCTGGGTTACAAAATTATAAAA